>JAPFFP010042034.1:0-14538 GCA_026153255.1 Solanum medicagineum | reverse complement strand
CCAAAAATGTGCATTGGAAATGCCCATATTTGTAATTTCCATATATTTCAAAATCCCTGTGTGATATCGAACATCTGACTTCATATTCGTGATCGGGGGGCAAAATTGAATGGGAAAAAGGTGTAACCCCGATTTTAGAGCAATCATATCAACATTTGATTTTACAAAACTTTTGATTTCCAGAATCAATCTACGCCTCTAGCGTGACGCGGTTAGGGTGTGAACCTATACATTTTCTTACCAATTTTTTTTAGTTCGGTCCAAGGCCTTTAGGTCATGGGCCTAAGCTTTCATATGCATAAAAACACCAATACTTAGTCATTTTTCAATCTCATAATCATTCAAGATATTCCCCAAAAAACCCTCTCAAATACTTAGCCAAATATTTCACCCAAAATTCAAGTATCCCAAACTCATTCCTGATCTTAAGGAATTCACTCAAGCTTCAAGTTCTCATTCTAGTCTTTATCAAGTGAATCTTCAAAGTTGAGGTATCTGAGTTTCAACCATTGGGTCCTTTCACCCATGGTTCCCAACCTTCCAGTTTATACAAATTACATATTTTGAAGTTGATTTACTTATGTCGACTTTTTAAACATGTCTTGAGCTATGAATCTATGTTCTATGATGAGATTTGATGAAGGGTTTTAATGTATCTTGCATGAGAGTTTTACCAAGTGTTGCTATTTGATTTACATTTAGTTTTCTCACATCATTTCACTCTTGAATTGCATGATTTTGAACTAGCATTACACACCCACCAAGTATTTGATTAAATGTCTGATTACGAATTTTTGAGCTATTGAAGGTCTATTGCATGCCTTATGAGTTAAGTGGCTTTATGATGATGAAAGGAATGTATGTGTGTGTTGATTTCATGAAAAGTATTTATAATGTTGCAAGTTACCACGCCTTTAAGGGGTGCTTTGCCTCAATCATCATGGATGGTAGGGTGTGACAACCATCAACCAATCGACGAGTTCACACCTCAATCTCCGTCGATGGTAGGGTGTGACAACTATCAACCAATAGAGGGGTTGAAACCTCTATCGCCTCTCCAAGGGGGTGGTAGGCCTTGGATACTATAATGATGGTCTCTTACTACACATGTAATATGTTCGATATAAGCCTGTTTTACTTCAAGCATGATTGATGCATGCCATATTGTTACTATGTTCATGCATTGCCTATATGTGCATATTTTGACTATGTTAAATATCTATTGTGGCATTGTATCCTACATACTTAGTACATTGAAACATTATAGCGCATACTCTATGCCTACATGATATTACCATGTTGGAACCGGAGCTCCACTTGAGCATCCTCCTCCGTCACGTGTCTAGTACTATCTCTTGAAGCAAGCTTGGCGAGTCCTCAACTCTGAGGACAATAGCTATTGATCCCATGTTATGTAAATACTCTTTTCTTTGTTTAGGTGCTTATGACTATGAGGGTGCTCCAGGAAAATTTTCTTGGCCCCTGCCCAATCTATGTTAGAGGTGTTGTTGGACAAATTACGTATTTATGATTTGAGCTTTGACTCCTTCGATGATTTATGCTATGAAAGATCTCGCTTAGTCGCTTTATCCTTATTTATATTCTCTTATTGTTATTTGATTGCTTCTGCAATGAAGGATGTGTAAATGATATTCTAAGAGGCTTGTTTGGGGTCCCTTTGGGTTCCCATTCACTGTGTCACATCTAGGCCAAAGGCTTGGTTCGTGATAGTTATCTCAGGTAAAGATAAGGAGTAGACAATAAATCATCAACACCAATCAAGATTCAAGCCATCAACTCAACATAAGAGTATTATCAGTGTGGAACCTATCAGTGAGTTTCTCTAACCGACAACCATCACCTATAAGCCAGTGATGATACAACAACGCGATATCGTTGCCACATCCATCCAGTACCTTGTTATGGCAAAGGACATCACATCTATGGATCCACAAATAAATAACATCAAGTCCTCTTTTGGGACCAAGGAAACATCCGATTTTACGATTGAATCCTCTCCTATGCTAGCCACACAGTTAATGAGTGCGAATGGGACTTACTCTTAATCATTTTGGTACTTAATACTCCTCCTAGGACTCACACGTTCATAAGATATTAAACATCAAGTTTACTCTTCATCTAGTCTAATTGGACCTTTTTAAACTCAACTTATTACTTCAATCATCAACTTTTGGACTCGGAACATTCTTTTAGAATTAAGTTTCAAACTCTTTAACACTCTAAGGACATCAATCTCATCAACACTCTCAAGTCAGGACCACAACCACAATGACAAGTACATTCATATATTCAGGGCTCTAGACTCATCTCCTTAGTTCATTTTTACACTCTTTAGAAAAATAACATATGGAATTATATAAAATACTTCATAATAAAACATTTATGTAGTAAATAAAGTTTGTGATGATCATCCACGTGAAAATTATAAAGAAATAGGTATAGTTTATATGAAAATACTCAAGAAATCAATACATGAAAACACAATACATTCATCTAGCAATTTAACTCAATAAAGGGGCACATGGAAGAACAATTCCATGTTTTGAGTTAGCCTTACCTACCTAGGGTGAAGTACAATGCAAATTTCCACATGGGATTGACCTCAATTTTCAAGATCCTAAGCTTTACCTCTCCTTCTCTCAAGATTTTTCCCTCTAGAAGTTAAGAAAAATGGGTTTTGGAACCCTATTATCAGCAAAAAAATCCCTTATATTCGTCTATTAAACTTGGGAGGGGTTGTGAAAGGTCCAAAATACCCCTCACGAAAATAAAAGAAAAATTGCCTTAGCATTTACATAGGTCTGTGATGCGCCTTGAGCGAGGAGTACTGTATTTTCTTTCAAAAATCCTCCTAATGAGTTTTTCCAAATCCCATTAAAAATTTTTGAAAAAATATAGTGTAAGTCCACGTTCAGGGTGCTTCGTGGCCCTGACGCGCACAAACATTATCTCGGTGTTTGCATCGAAAAATTTCTTTTGATCCGGTCGCTTTAAAGTTCGACCGAGACCACTTCCCCACTCAATTTTTTATATTGATCGCAAATCTAGTCTTGGATTTTCCGTTAGATCTTGGGAAGATGCGTTATGCGCATGTCTCTCCTCTAGAGGTATTTCGGTAATTTCATCGGGTGTTACATTACCTCCCCCTTGGGATTATTCCTCCTTGAATGATGAGTAAAGGTGGAAATAAAGCACGAATATACTCGAGACTCATCTCAATACTCACTCGATAACACAAACTCTCAACTCTCATCAACCTCTATAAACTCTACTCATACCCAAGAATAAGCACATCAACTTACTCAGACTTAAGAATAAGCACATCAACTCAAGAATGGTAACATCAATTAAGTTAAGGATAGGAATATTACCTTTGACGTCATTATCATTTGGAACAAATAGCTGCATGTATTTTGTTCTCATAGCTTCCTCAGCTTCCCACGTAGCTTCCTCAACAAATTGGTTCCTCCATAGGACTTTGACGGAGGCTATCTCTTTGTTCCTTAGCTTACGAACTTAATGATCAAGGATTTGGACTAGAACCTCCTCATAGGATAGGCTATCCTTTACTCTAGTACTCTTCACAGGGATCACCAATGTAGGATCTCCCAAGCACTTCTTCAGCATTGAAACGTGGAACACCGGATGAATCCCATCTAACTCGAAAGACAATTCTAACTCATAAGCAACCTTCCCAATTCTCCTCAAAATTTTATAGTGACCGATATAGCGAGGATTCAACTTTCCTTTCTTTCCAAACCTCAAGACACCTTTCATTGGTGACACTTTCAAATACACCCAATCATTTATCTCAAATTCTAGTCCCTTCTTCTCATATCAGTGTAAGACTTTTGGCAGCTTTGGGTAGTCTTCTACCTCTCCCTAATAACCTTCACCTTCTCTATAGACTAGTGGACAAGGTCAGGTCCAATCAACTCAGCTTCCCCAACCTCAAACAACCCAATCGGTGATCTATATCTTCTCACATACAAAGATTCATAGGGGGCCATATGGATACTTGCATTATAGCTATTATTATATGAAAATTCAATCAATGGCAAGTGGTCGTCCCAATTCCCTTTAAATTTGAGGACATAAGCCCTTAACATATCCTCCAGGTCTAAATGGTTCACTCTTCTTGACCATTTCTCTGAGGGTGGAAAGTTGTACTCAGATTTACATTAGTACCTAATCCCTTATGAATAGATCCTAAAAATTGGGAGGTGAATTGAGATCCTCTGTCCGAGATGATAGACAAAGGAACTCCACGCAACCTCATAATTTGACAAATGTACAACTTGGTATACTCTTTTATAGTGTAAGTCGTCTTGACTTCTAAGAAGTGAGCTAATTTGGTCATCCTATCCACAATTACCCATATCGAATCACGTTGCTTTTGGGACCTCGGTAGACCATTAATGAAATTCATATTGATTATCTCCTATTTTTACTCAGTAATATCAAAGCTCTAAGACAGTCCACATAGTCGTTGATGTTCAACCTTGACCTGTTAACAACTAGGACACTTCGAAACAAACTTAACAATATCCCTCTTCATTACATTCAACCAATAGACTTCCCTCAAGTCGTGGTACATCTTGGTGGAGCAAGGATGAATAGAATATCTGGAACTGTGAGCTTCATACATGATTCTTTCTCGAACACCATCAAAATTGGGAACACATAATCTTCACTGGTATCTCAACACTTCATCTCCCCCTTTGGAGAAGACCATCACTTTTTGCTTGTGGACAACTTCCTTCAATTGGAGTAAGACAGGATCTTGGTCTTACTTTTCCTTTACCTCTGACACTAAAGATGAAGTAGACCCATTCTGAATGTTGACTATGCCTTCATTATTTTCTTCAAGCTGTACTCCCAGTCCGGCCAATCTATGTATATCGTTAGCCAACTCTTTCTTCATTTCCTCTACATGGACAGTGTTACCTATAGATAACCTGCTAAGAGCATCAGCAACAATGTTAGCCTTACCTAGGTTGTAGAGAATGCTCATGTCATAGTCCTTGAGCAACTCTAATCATCTCCTTTTGCCGCAGGTTGAGCTCTTTCTGACTGAAGACATATTGCAAGCTCTTGTGGTCAGTGAACACGTCCACATGTACTTCATACAAGTGGTGGCGCTAGATTTTAAGTGCGAACACCACTGCTGCCAACTCGTGATCATGAGTCAGGTAGTTCCTTTCATGACTCTTAAGATGTCTAGAATAATAGGCTATCACCTTTCCTCTCTGCATCAGTATACAGTCCATTCTAACTCTAGATGCATCACAATATATCACAAAGTCTTCCGTCTCATTGGGTAAAGTAAAAACTGATGTTGTTGTAAATCTTGTCTTCAACTCTTGAAAACTTCTCTCACATTCGTCAGACTACTGGAACTTGACCTCTTTCTTAGTCGACATGATCAATGGTGAAGATAAGCAAGAAAAGCCATCAATAAATTTGTGGTAGCAGCATGCCAACCCCAAGAAACTTCTTATGTCAATTGGAGAGGTTGGTCTGGGCTAGTTCTTAATCGCTTCAACTTGTTGGAATCCACTCGAATACCATCACCAGAGACAACCTGACCTAAGAAGGCCACTGACTTGAGCCAAAACTCATATTTTGAAAACATTACATGCAATTCATAGTCGTTAAGAGTTTGCAAAATCACTCTAAGATGATTGGTATGCTCGTCTTCATCCTAGGACTATACCAGGATATCGACAATAAATACAATCATGAACATGTCCAGGTATTGTCTAAATACTTTGTTCATCAAGTTTATGAAAGCTGCAATTATATTAGGAAACCTAAAGGACATGACCAAGAACTCTAAATGGCCATACTTGTCCTAAAGGCTATCTTTCGAACATCACATTGCGTCACCTTCAACTGATGGTAACCAGATCTAAGGTCTATCTAGGAGAAGCAAGTGGCACCCTGAAGGTTGTCAAACAGATCATCTATCTTGGGGAGGGGATACTTATTCTTTATTGTGATCTTGTTCAGTTGCCTATAGTCTGTACACATTCTGAGAGACCCATCTTTCTTTCACATGAATAAGAAAGGAGCACCCCAAGGAGAAACAATAGGCCTTATGAAGTCCTTCTCTAACAAGTCGTTCAATTGTTGTTTCAACTCTTTCAATTGAGCAGGGCCCATCCTATAAGGAGGAATTGAGATAGGTTGGATATTAGGAAGAACATCAATCCCAAAGTCAATCTCCCTGCCAGTAGAGACTCCAGGCAGATCCTCAGGAAACACTTTAGGAAACTCATTTACAATTGGCACTGACTCTAGACTAGGAGGTTCAATATCATAAGAATTAACTTGCACAAGATGATAAATACAACATTTAGAGATTATCTTTCTGGCTCTAACATAGGAGATAAACCTACCCTTAGGTGCAGTAGAACTCCCTTCCCACTCTAGGACTGGTTCATTAGGGAAATCGAAACTAAACAATTTGGGTCCTACAATCAATGGAGTCACAACAGGCGTGAACCCAATCCATGCCAAGGATCACATCAAAATCCATCATCTCCAACTCTACCAAGTCAGCCAAGGTATCATTATGATAGATGGATACTACACAATCTTTATAGACACTCTTAGCTAGGATAGACTCACTAGTAGGAATAGAAATAGAAAATAGTTCAAGCAAACACTCTGGAAGAATCCAACATACTAGCCACATAAGGAGTCAAAAAAGATAGTGTGGCCCCCGGGTTCGGCAATGCATAACAATCAAAAGTAAAGAATCGAAGCATACCCGTAATGATATCTTGTGCCACCTCTTGGTCCTGACGATTACCCATTTTGTATAAAGACAGTTTGTTCAGCCTCCTGCACCCATAGTAGTACCCCTCTGATGACTACTGGCTGGGGGTACTGTGGAGGACTATGCTTTATTACTTCCATCACCCTGTCTTCTTATAGGATACTCATACCTGGGGTCAGTAATGCTATTCTGCACTCCTTCTTCACATGCCTACCCAACCCAGACACGAACTTTCTCATCTTTGCCCTCATATCCGTGACCATCTCTAGAGCATACCTAGACAACCTAATAAACTTGAGACTATAGTCTTTGACAGTCATCCCCTCTTGCTTAAGGTTCACAAACTCATCAACATTTGCCTCCCTCAACTCTTGGGGAATGAAGTGATCGAGGAAAGCAGTCTCAAACTCATACCACTAGTAGTCTCAGCATCCTCACCTTGACTATCCTCCCACTAGTTATACAAGACATTGGCAACAACTTTAAGCTGATAGGAGGAAAGTTCAAATCCCTCAACCTCAATCACATGTAAATCCCTCAAGATCTTTCACATCTCATCGATAAAGTTCAGCGGGTCCTCCTCAACTTTCGACCCTGTGTAAATTGGCAGGTTCATTCCCAAGAAGTCTCTGAGTCTAGTTGTAGCAGTGGGCTCTTGAGAGCTAGTGTTAGGATCCTGGGGAACTCAGTTGTTATTCTGGGAGGCCATTAGCTGAGTGAGCAAAGTGATGGCTCCCTTGAAGTCTGCCTCTGTGGTGGAGGCTGGCTGTGCATGAGGGGCCTGTGGAACCTCAAAAGTTCTAGCAGGTCGACCCTATATCCTCGTCCCCGTCAGAGTAGAGACCTCTTGTGGGGTACTCTCAGTGGTTAGAGCTGAGGCATTTCTTTGGGCAATAGTACATTTTGGAGGCATGATCTACAAACGTGTAACGCATGAATTAGAATAGAGTTTCAGAGAGTTAAACTTGATCGAACGACTCAGAATACAAAATAATTATAACCATTCCTGATGTCCTATACCCTTCTGTTTATGAAGTGTGGTACATAACACACCCATAAACAAGACTCTACTAGACATAGCTTCATAGACTCTCTAGGACTCTTGAACTCTGTATTCTGATACTAAGTTAGTCATGTCCCAAGAGGCTACCCTAGATGTGGACGATACCTAGAGATTATTGCTTGTCCCCAAATGAACTACTCGGTCTCAAGACAGTTATTCAATCAACTATACAACAGAAATCATCAGAAATTAAGTAAAAATAGGATAGTGGGCAACTCAACTCAATCACATCTATGTCAAGAATAAAGGTCATAGGCCAAAAGACTAGCCTCAACATCCATGATGTAAAAATAGAGTTTTAGAAACTCAGTTTAGAGAGGGAAAGACTCCATTATCAAAACCATCATCTCTATGCCTATAAAGCCTTTACTTCTATATTCTAGGAAGATACCATGACAAACCATGGCTACCAAAAATTCAAAAGAATAAACTCAAAACATATGAAATAAAATAAATGGTATCCTCCGAATGCATGGGAGGACTCACCAATCTCTGGAACTATGGAACTCTGAACCTCAACGAGTCATCTGCTGAAGTCCTCTATCGCCTGTATGTGCATCATGAAATGATGCATAGCCGAGTGGCGTCAGTACGTGAAATGTACGATATGTAAAATAGCTGAATGAATCGATATAGGCAGAAATAACATGGACCAATCTCAAATCATAAGATACTCACTCAGAATGATAGGCACTCATCTCAGGTAAGGATAAGGAGTAGACAATAACTCATCAACATCAAGCAAGTCTCAAGCCATCAACTCAACATTAGAGTACTATCAGTGTGGAACCTATCTGGGAGTTTCTCTAATTGACAACTATCACCTATGAGTTACTGCTAATACAATAAAGTGATGTAGTTGCCACATCAATCCAGTACCTTGCCGGGGTAAAAGACATCACATCTGTGGATCCACAAATAAGGAACATCAAGTCCTATTTTGGGATTAAGGAAATATCCGACTTTATAGTCTAATCTTCTCCTTCGTTGGCCACGCAGTTAATGAGTGCGAGCGGGACTTGCTCTTACTCATTTTGGTACTTAATACTTCTCCCAAGGCTCATATGCTCTTAAGATATCAAACATCATATTTACTCTTCATCTAGTCTCATTAGACCTTTTTTTAACTCAACTTATTACTTCAATTATCAACTCTTGGACTCGGAACATTCTTTTAGAATTAAGTTTCAAACTCTTTAAGACTCTAAAGACATCAATATCATCAACACCATCATCAACACTATCATGTCAGGACCACATCCAAAATGACAAGTGCATTCATACGTTCAAGGCTCTAGACTCATCTCCTAAGTTCATTCGTACACTCTTTAACAAAATAACATATAGAGTTGTATAAAATATTTCATAATAAAACATGTATGGAATAAATTAAGTTTTTGATGATTATCAACATGAAAATTACAAAGGATAGGTATATTTATATGAAAATATTCAAGAAATCCACACTTGAACACTCAATACATTCATCTATCAATTTAATTCAATAAAAGGGCACATGGAAGAACAATTCTATGTTTTAAGTTAGCCTTAAATACCTGGAGTGAAGTACAACTCCAATTTCCACACGAGATTGACCTCAATCTTCAAGATCCTAAGCTTCACTTCTCCTTCTCTCAAGATTTTTCCCCTGGAATTTAAGAAAAATGGGTTTTGGAACCCTATTTTTTGCAAAAATGACTATTATATTCGTTTATTAAACTTGGGAGGGGTTATGAAAAGTCCAAAATACCCCTCATGAAAATAAAAGAAAAATTGCCTCAAAATTTACATAGGTCTGCGACGTGCCTAGGGCGCGGACTAGTGTATTTTCTTTCAAAAATCCTCCAAATGATTTTTTCTAATACCATTGAAAAATTTAACAAAATAATAAAGTGTACGTCTGTGTTGAGGGTGCATCGCGTCCCTGACGCACAGAAACACTGTCTCGGTGTTTGCATTGAAAGATTATCTTTTGATCCGGTCGCTATAAAATTTGATCGAGACCACTCTCCTAATCAATTTTTTGTGTTGATTGCAAATTCAGCCTCGAATTTTCCGTTGGAGTTTGGGAAGATGCGTTATGCGCACGTATTTTGGTAATTTCACCGAGTGTTACAATTTCTCTCTTTTAACTTACTTAACACGATGAGTTGACTAAGACAAAAAAAATGTTTTAATTCAGTATTAAGCTTTATTTGACTAATTAAATGTAAGATGAAATTCATCTAATTCATGGGGGAAAAGGATACAAAGAGAATACTAGCAGTTACTTTGATGATATTTCTACTCTTTTATTTATTGAATTAGGTACGACTGAAAATGAACATATAAGTAAGCATTGGAATCTAATTATTTCGGTCACGACCCAAGCCTAGGGCATAGACATGACTGGCAAATGGGGAACCCAAAGGAACCCCAAACAAGTCTCTTAGCATACCATTACACATCCTTGGTTGCGGAAGCAATGTAAAACGACACAAGAAATATAAACGAAAGGGAATTGGAACTACGGGGGAGAGATTAATACTCGAGTAACGTGCACAAGTTTGGAAACAAGGGAAAGGGACTAAGCTATAGCTTGCATAACATCATAATCATGAGACAAAACAGTCAAGGCTCATAACATAGATACATAGCACATTCAACAACACCTTAACTACATAGATAGGAGTGGGGATCAAGACAAATCAACCAGGTTTTCCCTCGTAGTCAAACTAGAACATAAAGAAGAGTGTCTCAATACATAACAAGAGAAACATAGACTAGGATCCCTGAAGTGGGGGACGCACCAACTAGCTTGAGTAGCACCGAACAATCCACGTGGAGGAGAAGGATGATCAACATGGGCTCCGGTTCCTACATGGTGATATCATGAAGTAAAGAGCATGCGTTAGCACGATTGAATGTACTAAGTTTGTAGGATGCAATGCAACAATAGATAGGCGTCACAATCAAAATGCTTAACATTAAGCAATAGGCACAATATAACAATATGGCATGTATCATCAATACTTAAGTAAATCATGCTTAAGTAACTCATACATATGTAGGATATCATATGTGTAGAAGCGACCAAGCTAGATTTCCAAAGTACAAACACCTGGAAGGTTGATGATGATTTCACCTATCACCATGGTGTGTAAGGTACAAACCCCTCAACTAGGTTAGTGATGATTGCACCCATCACCCTGGTGTGTAAGGTACAAACCCCTCAACTAGGTTAGTGATGATCGCACCCGTCACCCTGGTGTGTGAAGTACAAACCCCTCAACTAGGTTAGTGATGATCGCATCCATCACCCTAGTGTGTGAAGTATAAAACCCTCAACTAGGTAAGTGATGATCGTGCCCATCACCCTGGTGTGTGAAGTACAAACCCCTCTACTAGATTAGTGGCAATCTCACCTACCACCCTGGTGTATGAGATATTAACCCCTCAACTAGGTTACTCGGATCGGGCATGGTCTAATATAACACATTATATAGAATATATCATATATATATAAGCTATTTTCATCATCATATAGTCATTCATATCACATCTCATGCTTTGGACCATTAATTCATCAAGAAGCCGCATCTGGAAATTTTATCAAACACTTAGAGGGTGTGTAATGCTAGTATAAAATCATGAAATATAGAGATGAAATCATACAAGAATATATATGTAAAACCATCAATCAAGACCTTGCAGCACCCTTAAGAAACATATATCAAAAACCCTCATCAATTCTTACAATAGATCCAAGATTTATAGCTCAAAACATAGGAAAAGAAGACATAATTTCACATAGCTTTAATATATTGTGCAGTGAATTTCACTGTAACCAAGACCCATCTGTAATTAAACTTTAAATCATGCAGTTTGAGTAAAAGAAGATTAGGGCACCATGGGTTGAAGAACCCAATGATTGAAACCCACCTACCTTAGATTTGGAAATGAGCTTGTTGAAGATTGGAGATGGAGACTTGAAGCTTGAAGGGGAACGTGGAAATTCAGATGAGGGTTTGAGACTTGAATCTTGAGAGAAATATAGGACTAAGGGTTTGAGTGAGTATTGGGAAATGTCTTGGGATGATATGAGAATGAAATAAGGCTAACTATAGGTACTTTCGAGTATGGGAATCCTTAGGCCCAAGACTTGAAAGTCTTGGACCAAAGTAAAAAAAACAGGACCAAAATAACCCTGCTTCTGCGACGCGGATTACTCATTAGAATTCACATTTCTGCACATACGAGTTCTACGAAAACAGGCATAAATTCATCATCCGAACTCAAAATGAGGTGAAACTAAGTGCTTTGGGAATTTAATTCAATGAGCTTTAGTTTTGATGGTCGTGGGCCACCCAGTTCTTCGTGTGCTAAGAGATATGACCCTTTAAAATTGATCCTTCTAAGTCACGGTTTTGCGATTTTTGGATATTGATACTGTTGCTCTAAAATTCAATTTAGACCCATTTACCACTCATTTTTCCCCTTGAACAAGAATACGAAGTTGGATTTCTTAAATTTTAGATATATGGAAATTATGATTCTGGACACTTTCGAGACACATTTTCGGGCACTTTTGGGGTCTTTTCAATATCTCCCATTGGTAACATTCGTCCCTGAATGTAAAAGAAACGTACCAGACAAGAGTTATCATAAAAAATTCAGCCCTATCAAGAATGCAACATTACATCTACAACACCATTTTTAAAATCTCAACATAAGTGTAAAATCATCATAAACTTGCAAACTTTTACATGAATGTATATGAATGACATAGTGGCTGAAACATTGGACTTGGAATCACATGAAGGACTTAGTCGCTATCTTAGGCTTGATTGGACTTAATGAGGTACGAATATCACTCCCATAAGATTGCTTCGGCTTTCTTGGAGATACCCTTGACTTGATGATCCTTTCAACAGGGCCTTAATGAACACTACATCATCATTAATCAACCTCTCTACTCATCCATCCAACACCTCCACTGGGACCTTCTCCTAAGTCATCTTATCCTCCACATCACCCACCATTTCAAAGGGTTCTACAGCACTAGAGGCACCAGCACAGCTCCTCAACCTAGAAACGTGAAGAACCAAACAAACTATAATCATATCCCTAGGCAAATCCAATCCATATGCAACTTTACCAACTTTTTCTACACTCTAAAAGGACTCCCAATCCATAACTCATTTGTCAACCTAAACCATCCTATTCCACTTGTTGCCACGAAACACCATCTCACCCTTGGGAGATAACCTCCACTCTACCATCTTTCCACCCAAAACTTCCAACCCTAATAAACCGGAATCAAGGCCTTGCCTAATCTTGACCTCTTAACCCAAGAAGATTTGGAACCATCAAGAATGCTACACCGCCATGCTCAACTTCCCTCAACCTAACTTCCAACCTAACCAACCGATAGACCCCCCTAGTCTCCTCTTTTCCATCATCAAAACACATGCTAGGCTAAGCACCGACCACAACATTAGCCTTACCGGAGAAAATAATGCACATTCATTTATAATCCTTAAAGAATTCTAACCACCTTCTTATTATCCATAATTCACACTTATCATATGAACAAATAACCTCTCATTTAGCAAGACTTGCAACACTACCCACAAATGATTCAGAAGCTCTAAATAAATCGATACTTCATTACTAGTGTTGACACCCAATTTTTACCCGCCATGGTGTCAAATTAGTTATCCAGGTATATTTTATTTTTAGCATTTTTAAACCATTATTTTTTTTAAAAAAAAAAAAATTAAACCCGTGCGTGGGGGCCACGCGCCCCCAATTCTCACAAAAAAAAAAACCTTCCCCTTCTCCTTTCTTCCCCATTTCTCATTTTCCCCATCCCCCAAAAACCCTAGACGCCGTTCCCTCACCCCCGAACACCTTCTTCATCTTCTTCTTCTCCTTCATCGTCTTCTGCTTCTCTTTTCTTCTCACATCTTCTTCTTCTTCATGAACACAAATGGCTAGAAAACCAGACGACTCCAAAATCGAACCCAACGTTCCCCGACCAACAACCCGACAACCCGCAACGTCTTTGTCCCCTCACGCGTGTTCTCTCTCCAACGCTCTTGTTCCCCACTTTCAAATTCGATTTTTGAATTCGAAATTTGAATGAATTCCCCCTTTACTTCGAACCCTCATTTCGACTATATAATCCCCTTCTCCTTCGTTTGAGAGGCAGTGGTAGTTAACCACGAAAGAATGGGAAAAAGGGGGAGAACAATCTCAGCCATCAAAAATACCGAACACCAGAGAAAATCAGAAAAGTCAGAAAACCAGAAACGAAAATCAGAACACCAGAAACGTAAAACCAGAGAAAAGCCAGAAAACCAGAAGGAGTGATATTTGAAAAAAAACAGAGCAAATTTCAATTTATCTTCATAGCCATCGAAATCCCAAGAAACCAGAACATTTTGGAGTCAATCCGTCTGAAATTCGATTCGTAGTAGTGTAAGCGTTTTCGCACAAGCTCGTCGTCGTCCTCAGTTCGCTGCCCCAAAAAAGGTAACGCTTTCATTTCGCTTATCTCATCTTCGTTTGTGTATCATATGTTGTGAAAATCTAGGAGCTTTTGAGTTTTTATACTTGTTTTGAATCTGCTGACTAGAAATTGTCATGTTGTGACAAGTTGATGTGGTGGTGTTGTGGTTGTTTAGTC
>JAPFFP010042033.1:0-14540 GCA_026153255.1 Solanum medicagineum | reverse complement strand
GCACTCCTAATTCACCAAATCGGATACACCTATCACAAACTTATTCATTCTAGACCTCGGGTCGGCAACCAAGTATGGAGCATATTTAGAGAGTTTGTTGAACTTGAGGACATACTCCCTCACACTCATAGATCCTTGCTTCAACTTTATGAACTCCATTATTTTGGCCTCCCTAAGCTCAAGAGGGAAGAACCTGTTGAGAAATGTTGCCTTAAACTCCTCCCATAGAACCACATTATTGTCCCCCTTCTCTTTCTTCAATTGAGTATACCATATTTGGGCCATGCCCTTGAGTTGGCAAGCTGCCAACTCCGCCTTCTCTTCCGATCTGACACCCATGATGGCCAATACCTTGTATACCTCATCAATAAGTACTCGAGGGTGCTACCATTTAAACCCATTGAACTCCAATGTGTTTATCCTCATAAAGGCCATCACTTGAGAAGCTGGAGTAGGAGCATGAGGGTCTTGGGCCTTTGGTTAGCCATGGCTTGAGCTAGCAAACTGAGAGCTTCCTGGAGCTCTCCATGAGCTAGTTGTTCTTCGGGAGTGCGAGATCTTCTTCCTCTTGTGTTAGGCATGATATAAAAATGGCAAAGAACATGCATTGGGAGAGAACTTTACCTAACTTCTATAGCACGACATAGATCATGAAGAAGGGGAACATTTCCTAAAAAATCTTATAGCCTCTTACTCATAGTTGTGGTGCACAACACAACTATGAATAAGATTCTAATCAGCGCAGTGTGTTGGATGCCGAGGACAATTAACAACCTAGTGCTTTGATACCTAGTTTTTCACTACCCAAGTCTAGGGCCTAGACGTGACATGGCGAATGGAGAACCTGAAGGGATCACAACAAGCCTCTTAGTATATCATTACATATCCTTAGTTGCAGAAGAAATAAAACAACACTAGAAGAAATAATAAAAAGGCAATACAGGGCTAAGGGACATCCTCAATACCATAGAAACATAACAAGCCAATAGCATAGCATTAACATATCATAAGGTTCCAACAACACCTCCAATACATAGATAGAAGTGGGGCTGAGACAACTTTCCAGGCTAACCCTCATAGTCAAAGCATATAATTAGATAATGAGAGTCTTTATATAGCATAAAAACAAGAGATATCGTCCCTCGAGTTGAGAACTCACCGAACTTACTTTGAGAAGATACTACTAGCCATGGGGAGGATGAGGATGATCATGAGGAGCTCCAGTTTCTACGTGATAACATCATGTAGGCATAGAGTATGTGTTAATATGTTTGAATTAACTATATAGGATACAATGCAACTAAAGATATACAACATAATCAAAATGCATAATCGTAAGCAAGAGATAGTATATCAGCAACATGTCATCCATGAACAATGTTTGAAGTAAAACATGCTTATATAGGACATATCATATGTGTAGGAAGTGACCATCATCATAGCCGAAGCAACTTAGTAATTGGAATCCAAGGCCTGCCACCCGCTTGGAAGGTGGATGAGGTATCTACCCCTCATCTTTGGTATTACGATATTGCCACCACACGATAAGGTGGATGAGGTATGTACCTCTCATCCATGGTATTATGGGATTGCCACCACCTGACAAGGTGGATGAGGTACATACCCCTCATCTATGCTAGTATGGGATTGCCACCACTCGACAAAGTGGATGAGGTATATATCCCTCATCTATGATATGGTTACTTGCAACACTATGGATACTTTTCATGAATTCAACACATATATACCTTCCTTTCATCATCATACAGTCATTCAAGTCATAAGTCATGCAATGGAGCATCAATAGCTTAAGAACCCTAAACCAGACATTTTATCAAAAACTTGGTGGGTGTGTTATACTAGTGTCAAACCGTGCAATTCAAGAGTGAAATCATGCAAGTAAACGTGAAGTAATGCCCTCATGCAATATACATTGAAACCCTTCATCAAATCTCAAGATAACTCAAGGATTCAAAGCTCAAAACATGCCTAAACAGTCACAATTTTATGAATCCCCAACATAGTTTATATTCAAATTAATAGTATGTAAGACCCAAAAGTAAATCAACTTAGAAACATGAAATTTACCTAAAAAGGAAGCTAAGGAACCATAGGTGAAAGGACCCAATGGTTGAAACCCACATACCTCAACTTTAAAGAATTCCCTGATGAAGATTGAGATGAGAAGTTAAAGCTTGACTGAATTTCTTTTATCTGGAAATGAGTTTTTGCACTTGAATTTCGAGTGAAATATTTGTCTAAGTGTTTGAGACGATCTTGCGGAATGTCTTATATGATATAAAGGTGAAATATGGCTAATTAAAGGTGTTTTTACATATGGGAAGATTTAGGCCCAAGACCCAATGACCTTGGACCAAACAATATATAACAGTCCAAAAATAACACTGATCTGCGCCTTGGCTGTGTTGCGCTAGTGGCGCGGATCGTCACTCGAATTTACAAATTATGGAAATCAAAATTTTTATACGGTTGCTCTAAAATCGGGGTTAGACCCATTTTCCACTCAATTTTTTCCTTTGATCAAGAATACGAAGTTGGATTTTTGATATCACACACATTTTGAGATATATAGAAATTACAATTTTTGGAACTTTTGAGGCACATTTTTGGGCACTTTTTGGTTACAACAAAGAATTGAAGAATTGGAAATCCAAAATCTCACATAAATAGCAATACGAAAATCCAAAAATAAGCACAAAGTGTGTATCTCAAAATCTCCAAGAACAAACCCAAACTAAAATTTATATTCTCCTCTCTAATAGTCTACTCATCTAAAAATAAATAAAAACCCCATTTATACACATAAAAAAACCATATCCTATATGGATAAGTAAAACTAGATTTTGGATCGATCACAACCAAATATAAAGCTCGTGAAATGACCCACGGCTCGTGGTCAGGGCGTCATGGACTGCCTTCCTGAATGATAGGCAGCATGTACAAGACTTTGTTCGTGACTTGAAGTTTGGACTATGAGTTGTGGTCTTCTCTGTGTGGTTAATTTCCTAAAACGTTGCTTTTTGTCCCACGAACAAGTCTATGGGTCATGAAATGAACCACTGCCCATCCTGTTAATCAACATAGAACATTCAGAAAATCTTCTAATCTTTTGAATCAAACCACGAACTATCCCCCCCCCTTGCTAGTGGATCAATCCACAACCTGCAAAATTTTGACAATCCTCACAAAAACATCATGAACCCTATAATCATATAAAAAAAATACATAAGAACACATCAAATCTACAAAATATCGCTAATGAATACACAAATATTCTAAGCTGAAAGCATAAAAAATGTCGTATTTTGGTGGCACATCAGTCATACCTCAACTAATGGTGAGTCGTAATCCCAAGGTCTTCTCGATACTAAGTCAACATCCCACGAAATAACATAATATATATACATGAAGGCATACTTGTCATATAACATAATAACTCTTCATAGTTAATTGTAATTCATACTTGTATAACATCATCATAATTCGATCATAGATCACATAGTTCATAACATCATGCATAGGAAAGGCTCATTTCATGCTAGGTTCCTAAGTCGCCTTTGGGAATCCTGGATCTCTCCGTAAGGATCCCAAGTTACCTCAAGGTCCAAAATCTGCTACAAGAATCCTATGTCATCTTATGGAATCCTGAACCTCCCCATAGGGATCCCAAGTCAACCTCAAGGTTCTAACTCCCCTATTCACAAACATAAGTTTGTTTGAAAAACCTTGTACATGTATGATCATGTGATGAGATATAGGAGAATACCATGGGTTCATGACCAACAAATCCAAAATCATGATAATTGAGTAAATACATATATAATCATAGATTGAAGATTATTTGGAACTTAATTGAAGTGACCCATCCATAACATTCATAATCAACATAGTATACTTGAATAATCTCATGAAAAATATACAACTCATGTAAATTGAGAGTTATTCATGCATATTTCAATGTATAAATAAAATCTACAACATAATAATATCATTTGGAAACAAAGTCATGAAAATACTAATTTGATCATACATGAAACTAGATGAAACTGTGAGAAAATAGGTCAGGCTCCATGGGTGAAAGGTACCCATAGATTAATCCCACATACATTAATGATAATTAAAGAATTATAGATGAATTTGACTTGAAACTTGAGGGTTCTTTGATGAATTCGTCATTTGAGCTTAAGAGTAGGCCTGACAGTGATTTGGAAGAAGATTATTAGGTCTAGGTATTTGAGGACTGATTGAAAGACTTTACATAAGTTAAAATAGCATCCAAAAGTTATTTTAGTATAAAAACTATCCAAATGAAGTTAGGTACTAAGGAAAAGACCTAAATGCTCTTACGAAATAAATTATTGAATTTTGAAAAAAAAGATTCTCAACCACTACTATGAACCATGGTGTGCACCACAACCCGTGGTGGGGTTCATGGTGGGAACCTTGGCTAGAAAATGAAGTTTCTAAGGAGGGTTCACTCCTTCAAATCCTTCACAAATTGTGGTGTGCACCACTGATGTCGTCCAAGTTATACCTCCATTTTGAGACTAGAGTAGTCATTGTCAAGATATATAACGTATCTAAGGTTAGGGTCGAACCTGCAAGGAATATGGTAGACTTAAAAGAAGATAATACAATTCAGGTTGATTAACCAACTTATATCCCCAAAAGGGGGAGGGGTTATGACAATTATAAAAAGTAATCCTAAACTAATGCAGCTGTTAAACTATCATGAAGAGGAACTTGGGTATTGTGTTTCCCATATTTTCTCAACTCAGTATTATCAGATAATCAAAGTTCTTTTCCAATGTGTAGCATGCATAACGATAACTTAAGTTCACTAAACCCTTTGGCGTAGGAAAGAGGCGAATTTCACTACGTGATTTAGTCCATCCCCACAGTGTTACATTACTAACCCTTACCTATTGTTCCAGTACAACCTCTCCTTAGCCCAGTTCGGTTGATTAAAAGAGTGACATCAATTGAATCCAGTTAATTAATATCTTTTTCTATTCACTACTACCTTGGTCTAGTAAGTAACACTAGGTGGGTTCTAATGTTAGCCACCATTACAAAGCATTCAATATGAAGAGAATTAATTATATACATGCATGTACACTTTTTAAGAATTATGAATTATCCGATTTTACCTGGTTAGTTCTTCATGGTTCCACAACCCTAGTTATGAATTTAGCTACCCATGATCAGCGTAAATGCAGGCTTATAAATTAGAATAACATAACTAAGCACTTACACAAGAGAATTAAGCACAAGAAATCCAAACTCTTTAATCAGAACCACAAGATTGAAATTAAAAGATGAAATAAAGTTTTACAAGTGTTTGTCAACCTCTAACACGTTCCTCTACTTGTTCTGTACTATTCCGTATTGTTCCTTATGGAAAATAACCTAAAATACCTATTTATGGTGTTTAAAATACAAAACTACAACGGAATAGGAAAACTAAGTCGACAGGCTCTACGACATCTTCTAGTCGTACATTATTTTACGTCTTGTAAATAGACTTTCATGGGTTATTTCTTTAGAACAAGGTTGACTTATAGACACCCCTCTATGGCCTGTATAAAGTTCTATGGCTCGTAAGTGGTTTCGTCTGATGACTTTTCAGCAACTCCCCACTTTCTTATCCTTAGGACATGACACCAAGTCTATGGCTCGTCTGCATGTTTGTAGAATCGATCTTTAGAAAATAACACTTCACCATAATTTGACAGGAAACCATCTTTACGGCTCGTAAAAGAATATACGGCCCGTAAAGGGTCTCGTGGAACCTTTTCGTCAGTAATTTCTGCACACTTAGCCCAACAATTGTGTGAACCTGTAATCCTACAAAACAAACATAAAAACATATCAAACATACTAATATCGCATTGAGAACACACAAAATTTCAAGTTTTATGAATCAAAAGTGTTGTATTTCAATAGCACATCAACACCCTCAACTTAAAATTGTTTCTTGTCCTCAAGCGACAGACTCAATTTACATAAGCAGCATAGTAACACACAGACCTTAATCTAATGGCATACATCACATCAAACTCAAGCACAAATACCCACAACACTTTCAAACACACATCAGATAGCTATCCAGCGAACCAACACAGATCAATGCATATGACAGTGCAACTATGACAAGGGAGGTAACTATCCACAAGCCAGAATTAGTGAATTAGTCTAATCTGAACAGTGCAATGGAAGTGCCCTCACAGAAAGACGTCTCGTATCTCACTCTCACTGATGTTTTCATGTATAATCTTGGGACAATGCAAAATCATTCACTCTCACAAAAGACATTTAAATATTATGCTCAATACCAGATGTTTGCCCCTATACTCCTGACTATGACTTTTGACTTCTTGGACTAGGATCACTTTAGGACTTTACTGGCTTATAACGTAGGCACAAAAGGCTTTGGTATGATGTTTTTTGGGACAAAGTTACTAAAGACCCTCCTTGACTTTCCCTACTAAAACTGTTATTTTTCATTTGATTCACCTTTTCTCCTATTAAAAGATTTTTCTAGTGCATTATTCTTATTTTTCAACTTTTTGTCTTGTATTTGCACATCATTTTTATTTTTAGTTCATTTCTAAGGCATCACTCATTTTTCTTGTGCCAAGTACACATTTTTCTCCTTTTCCATTTATCAGTAGTTTTCCCCCTTATTGTGTGTTTACCCTTATACCAGTCACCCTCAATTTAGGCTTTTGGCTTGAATCAAGGTTCACAATATCCAACCTAGGAATCAAGGTCACTTTTAGTGTCCACCCTCGGCTTAGGCTTTTTGCCTCAGACAAGGTGCACAATTTTTAAGGAAGGACCATGTTCAATATCATAGTTTTACATCTAATAAGCTAGGTCATGTAGGTTTTAGCAAAGAAAAGGTACATGTAAGGCTTAAACATTAGGATCAAGGGATATTTTCACACATTTGGTTGGTTATTTAGGCTAAGTCGATTATTATGAACAACGGCCTAAGATTCTTTCCTAATCAAATAACTTACAGCCTAAATCAAAGTAATAGGGCGAGTTCTGAATTGAAGAACAATACATGAATTTGGAAAAGTAAGGTTACACTCGCATGGCAGTGATTACACTATCAACACAAACTCTTAGATCGTGCTTTTTATCTTAATTTTATCCTTACTTATCAGAACAAGCACTGTTAACACAATTAAAAATGCATGGTTTCTATCTTGACCAACTAATCAAAAGTTTTTGTAGGTATCATTTTTCACAAAAAAGTACAAAAACACATATATGCCATAAATATTAGTGCTACATGCTACCAATACTACGTATACATCCTAAATATGCCTGTTTAATAGAAATTAAATATCCATGGAGAAAAAGAACACAGATAACAAAACACCTAGGATTCAGAATTTGGGATAGTTATAAGCCAAGGCTACTCAGACTTTACTGAGGCTTATAACTACCCACACCCCATAAAAAAAGAGGTGTATTAGCCTGAATTAACACCAAAAATGGAAAATAAAGTAACTGGGTCAAAATGACATACTTAGGTGCCTAATCAGTGTGTACTTTGGGTTGCCTCCCAAACAGTGCTTGATTTATTATCATGGCACAACATAGATGACTTGGGTACTCATACTTTGCAAAGTGTCCATGCTTCCTCATTAAATATCATGGAAGGATCGGTGGTTGCTCTCATCACCATGAGTGATAAGTATCTTATACCATTCAATATTTTTTAGGTTTCGTACTGTGTTGCTGGGAAATATGCCTTTTTGACACTAGTTAAGTTAAGTTTATACTTGACCACACTGTTGTTCCACCCATTTGACAGCAATAGAATGAATAAGCTTCAATCTTCTTATTTATCCTGCAGATGTCAGACTTAATCCCCATCAAGGTCTCATCCTATGTTTCAGCCTTCCTCAACAGTTGGTCAAGCATCTCCTCAACCCTGAGACTAATGGCACCAATTTCAGAATTGTGGGGAGGCACATAACGATCATTCCTATAGCCATCTTTGCAATCCCAGATTGCATATCTTTTCTTTCCCCTGTTCTTGGTGTAGTAACCTTCTTTGTTGTTTCTAGAACTAACTAGTTCCCGCATCTGCTTTAGTAGCACTTCCATGTAGGCATTATTCCAAGAAAGAGCTTACATGATCTCCTTATTTATCCTTTCTTGCTCTAGAATTATGTCGACTATACCGGAGCTTATGGTAGATGGCTTATTCCTCGGCCCTCACATGTGATTCAGCTTGGCCACCATATCGAGCTGCTCAGTAATCTCTGCGAGTGCTTGATCTAAGAACATGCCACCATAATAGTATCGGCATATACTTGGCTATTTACATCTAGGACACAGTAAAAGATCCCCACTAAGGCATCATTAGCAATCTCGTGGTCTATGACACTCCTCAAGTACTTTATGAACTGCTCCTACATAGTACTAATCGAGTCACCCCGAAAGTTGGTCAAAGTTGTTAACTTGATCTTTCAACTTGAGCTTCTTTGATCTCGGGAAGTACCTGTCCAAAAAGGACTTCTGCAACTCAGCCCAACTAGTGATCAAACTCTGCGGGAGTTTGGATACCCATAGTGCTGCATTGCTTGTCAGAGATAATAGGAAGACACAAAGTCCCATAGCATCAATAGACAAATTTTGTGTTCCCATTACACTCTTGCAGACAAACACTACATTGTGTAGATGACTATGTGGATACTCAGATGGTAGGCCCACGAATAACCCATGGTTTTGCAGTATCTGAAACAACCCACTCGAAACAGTGAACTTTATGTCAGCCGGTAATACAATAGCTTCAGTAACCTTCATAGCCATAGTGTTCAACTGATATTGGTTCCACTAATAAGCTTCGACATTGAGGTCCTGTGGCTACGGAGCAATGTCCTCAAAAGGAGGCAGGTTGTCATTATTTGTATTCTCATTTTCATTCTTGTTCAAAGCTGCATTTACCATATTTTGCATTATCTTGGGCCATCCTTCTAAGTCTTCTCTAGATCTCTGGGTCAAACAAAGTCAAGGGTATGCCTCTTCTTCGTATATTGAGCATACACTACACCTATACCCTAAAAGAAAACAAAATAACAAAAAAAGTAAATTGAAGGAAATTAGGATTAAATCCCAAACTACTTGAATTAGATAAGTCTAGCCATATTCCCTGGCAACGACGCCAAAATCTTGATGTTGCCCATGCTACACCTCCTTTTTTAGGCTAAAGTGGTCGTTGTCAAGATATATAACATAACCATGGTTAGGGTCGAACCCACAGGGAATATGGTAGACTTAGAAGAATTTAATGCAATTTGGGTTGATTAACCGACTTATTCCCAAAAAAGGGGGGGGGGGGGTTTGACAACTATAAAGAGTAATCCTAAACTAAGGCAAGTGCTAAACCAATACGAAGAGAAACTAGGGTATTGTGTTCCCCATGATTCCCTAACTCTACCACATAATCGAATTATTTTCTAATGTGCAGCATGAAGAACTGTAAGTTAAGTTCACCTAACGCTTTGGTCCAGGCGAGAGGTGAATTTCACTACGTGATTTGGTCCATCCTTGCAATGTGACATTACTAACCTTCACCTATTGTTCTAGTACAACCTTCCGTTGGCCCAATTCAACTGATTAGACGAGAAAAATCAATCAAATCCTGTTAATTAATCTGTTTCCTATTTATTAGTACCTTGGTCTAGTCAATAACACTAGGCGGGTTCTAATGTTGGCCATCATTAGAAAGAATTCAATGCAAAGAGAATTAATTATACACATGCATGCACACTTTTCAAGAATTATGAATTATCTGATTTTACCTTGTTAGTTCTTCATGGATCCCACAACCCTAGTTGTGGATTTAGCTACCCATGATTAGTGTAAATGCAAGACTTATGAATTCGAATAATACAATTTAGCACTTACACAAGAGAAAGCACGAGAAATCCAAACTCTTCAATGAGAACCACAAGATTGGAAATGAAAGCTAAAATAAAGTTTTACAAGTGTTTCTCAAGCTGTAACACATTCCTCTACATGTTCTCTACTATTCCTTACAATGCCTAATGAAAAATAACCTAAAATCCTATTTATAGTGTTTAACATACAAAACCAAAATGAAATAGAAAAATTGGGTTGGCAGGCTCTACGGTAGCTTCTTCGGGCCGTATAACATTTTACAGCTTGTAAATAGGCTTTCGTTGGATTGCTTCTTTAAGACTACGATGACATCTGTAGCACCCCTCTATGACCTATATAAAGTTTTGCGGCCTGTATATGATTTCATCTGATGACTTTTTAGCAACTCCCCACTTTTTGATCCTTAGGGCATGACACCAAGACTACGACTCGTAATGACTTCTATTGCTCATCTGCATGTTTGTACACTCAATCTTTGGAAAAGCACCCTTCTCTGGAACTTGTTACAAAACCATTTTTATAGACAATAAAAGAATCTACAACCCACAAAGGGTCTTCGAAACGTGGAACCTCTATTTTAGTAATTTCTTCACACTTAAACCCAAAATTGTGCCAACCCTATAATCCTACAAAATAAACATAAAAACAGATCAAACTACTAACATCGCATTTAGTACACTAAAAATTCTAAGTCTTATGCATAAAAAGTGTTGTATTTCGACAGCACATCTACCACTATTTGTGGAGTGTTTTGTGGTGGAACACCTTCACTAAGGTTGCCTCTACATAACTCCAACAATGCCAAGTGGTGTCACCACGAGGCCCTTCGCAAGTCGAGGTATGAACCACGAGTCGTGGAAGGTCTGCTGGTCAGACACCTTTAAGAGTTTTTTGGAGATTTTCAATTCTATTGCTTATTTTTTACTTCTAACACACTAATAACTAACAATATCTCTTCCCTGGGATCTTTCATCCTCTAATAGATAAAGGTTAGAGTGAATAGAGCTAAATGAACATCAATAGCTAGCCTAGGATGAGTGTAATAATGCAAGTTTAAAAGTGAAATCACAAAACTATCTAAACTTTGCAATAAGCATATTTAAAACTAGTTTCATGAGCATGCATGCATCTTATGATATAAAAATGCAGAAAAGAAAGAATTCAGACATTTGAGCATGAAAAACGTATTACCATAGGCTTCTATAGAAGGAAATAAATAAGGGTATTGCCGCATCATATCTGATTTTGCTTCCCATGTAGCACTGTCAATGTGTTAGTTCCTTCCAAGGTCATTAACTAATGCAACTTCGTTGTTACATAGCCCCTTTACTTGTTAGTACAAACTCTCAATTGGGACTTCTTCATAGACGAAGTTCTCCTTAACTTCAACACTCTCCAAAGGCACAATAGGCTCGGATCACTAATGAACTCCTAGACATGAAAGCATAAAATACTGGATGAACCATATCAATTTTTGATGAAAAGTCCAATCAACAAGCTACCTTACCAATCTGTTTTAACACCTTATAAGGCTCTACATACTAGGGACTCGATTTGCCCTTTTTTCAAAACTGTATCACACTGCTCATGGGTGAAAGCTTTACATACACCCAATCACCTACATGGAACTCAAGCTCTTTCCTCCTAAGATCGGAGTACGACTTTCGACAACTTTGGGCTGACTTCAACTTCTCCCTTATGATATTCACCTTTTCCATAGCATCCAAAACCAAATCAGGACCAATCAAAGCCATTTCATGAATTTCAAATTGACCTACTAGGAATCTAAATCTCCTTCTATACAAACCCTTGAAGCAGTTCCATCTCAATGCTAGCATGACAATTGTAATTGTAGGCAAACTTGATAAGTGGTAGATGTCCATCTCATTTAAGTTAGAACTGCAACACACAAGCCTTCAACATGTCTTCTAGGGTTTGAATTTTCAATTCAGCCTATCCATCAATTTGAGGATGAAAAGTGGTACTCAACTTCACCTTGGTGTGAAGTCCTTTCTAAAATGACTTCCAAAAATGAGAATGTGATTGGGTGCCACAATCTGATATGATGCATAATGGCACATCATGCCATCTGACCAACTACCATATGTACGACCTAGCATAATCCTCAGTACTAAAAGTAGTCTTGATTGGTATAAATTGGCTGCATTAGTTATTCTGTCCATGATCATACGAATGGCGTCATATTGCTTTTCGGTACAAAACAAACCTGTCACAAAGTCCATATTCACATCTTCTCACTTCTAAGTAGGATTTTTTGTACATTGGGCCAGGCCACCGGGCCTTCAATGTTCCACCTTAACCTATTGGCGATTAGGGAATTCCACCAGAAATCTAGCTAAATCATACTTTATGTCATTCCACTAATACACTTCCTCCAAATCTCGGTACAGTTTGGTGAATCTGGGTTATATGGAATATGGAGAGTAATAATCTTATCCCAAAATCGCTCCCCTATAATCCTTTACATCTGGAACACATACCTGGCCTTGGTAGCAAAGTACACTATCTCCCCCTTGAGAGAAAACCTCTATCTTCTTTTTGTCAGCCAATTTCTTCAACTCAACCAATGTTGGATCTAGCTCCTATTTTTCCTTGACTTCTACGACCACCGATGATTCATCCCTATTTGCACATGAATTCCACCCTTGTTGGAGTCACTCAACCTAACTCCCAAATGTGCCAAATAATGTACATCCTTTAACAAGTCCTTGGACTCATCCACATGAGCCACATTGTCAAATCCCAAGCAAAGGTCCTAGGAGTGATACAGCAAATGGGGAACCTAAATATGTAACCAAACTAGCCTCATAACGTACATAAGCACATCTTCGATAACAAAACTAAATCAACCAATCCTCAAGTAGATAAAAGGGATTAATGCCTTAGGACGCACTCTATGGAGTAAAGAGATAATGGAATTACCTGACCTAGGTGCCTAGTCATCACACAATAAATGAGATGCCCGAAGGCACCTCACCCAAGTCATTCAAGCATCTTATTCATAGGTATTTAAATGAAATAAATTTGCGAAAATTTAAGGGAAATGGACTAAGGGTCAATCTGAAAATAAAGCAACATAAAAAAAAGCAGTGAAAATACTATAATCATTTTGTTTGTCCATATGTATAGTAACTACATCATAAGCGAATGGGACCGGTATAGGTCGATCTCCATCAAATAGAAAGAAGTCTAAAATAGTGCAACATAGAACGTAGATGCCTTAGAAGGGATACAAATACATCATCTTAAAAACAAAGCAAAGCTATACGAAAGAATGAAAAAGTGGAGGATTCCCGAACTAAGGGCTCACCACAAATAGTAAATCTAGTCTTGAACGCTGAGTACTACCCACAAGCCAGTGGAGGAGTGCATATGCTTACATGGTCAAAATCATGCAGGAAAAATATGCATTGGTACATTGGTATTTACTAAGTATGTGAGATGCAATTGCATGGATGAAATTTTAATGTCATCACAAAGGTAGATACATAAGGTAAGCTTAAGCATGCAGAAGGAATATGGCTCAAGATCAATTATGAGTAAATGTGTAAGAAAGTACATAAAATGAAAATATAACATAAGATCATAAAGCATGTGGGAATAGACCATAACCAACTAATAAGACCATATAAGCTACTACATGGAATCCAATAAACTCCTTCCATTAGGAAAAGGCCAACGCACTCCTTCAATTGGGAAAGAGGGAATCTACTTGCCAAAGTAGATATTAAAAAACTTAGTAACTTTATAATTGCATCTTTCATAACATTTAGGCCTATGTGGAACCACTATCCTAGCCTATATGGCTCCTACTATCACGCTCAAAGTCCCGTTAGGGCGGACTGGTATGGGAGCATATGAACATGTGTATGTATGCAGATTTGAAGGTGATTATGTATGGGAGCATATGGACATGTGAAAGAGTGGAGACATGACTATTTATTATGTCGAAGTAGATAAGAGCCTCTATGTACCAAGGAAGAACCTAGGTTTCATGCCAAGTAATATGAAATCAAGTAGTCTTACATACCTCATTGTATGACCTCGTTACTATCTTTGACTGATTGCTTTTTCCCTCAAATGTTTATCTACAATATATTAGACAATAAGACTAGTATTAACAGCAAAGAAATACTTCTTGACAGCCCAATATCATAAAAACTAACACCCGGGCAGTGAGCTTTTAAGTAGCGACACAAGGGCATTTCTTCAACCTTTTCAATTATAATCGTATCTTCTAAGAACCATTCTTATGTACATGTAATATAAATCTTGTTTCAGGTCCTTAACAATCTTACAACAGCCCACATTGTAGAACATATAACAATTTTATGCAACATATAAACAGGTGGCATAACATTACATCCTTTTATCATATTTCGACGTCAACAATCTCGAACCTGTTTCAACTTTACCCAAACTATATCCCAAGTTTTTTTACACATAAAACTAGTCTTACAATAGTGCACAAATAGTCCCAAAGTAGGTGAATGACGTGGAACAACAAATTACAAAAATTATCAGCTCCTAAGTTTCTTTTAAGAGTACAATTACGACATCGTACAACAACT
>JAPFFP010042032.1:0-14542 GCA_026153255.1 Solanum medicagineum | reverse complement strand
TACGTGTCATGAGTTTAACAACCATATACTATAAGTATTATCTAAAACTCCTAAACATGCTGGTTCAACATAAAGTAAAATCTCCATGAGGAAAAAGAACACAAGCAAGAAAATCTCGGGATCAAAATTTTGGGTAGCCATGGACTAAAGGCTTCTCAGACTTCACCTAGTCCACAGCCATCCATACCCCACCAAAAGAATGTATGTTTTCCTCAATATACAATACAAAATCAAAATAAGCACAAGGGGGTCAAAAACAAACATATCATGGTGCCTAAGCACCGATCTTTGGCTGGCTCTGGGCATATCCCTCCGAAGGGGTACTTTGCACCGCAGCTGCACTGGACAAGCCAATATCTAACAACCTATCCCACTCCTGGGGTTTTCTCTACTCTTCTTCTTCTCTAGATTCCCTTAACACAAGCCCTATCGCATCCTCTTCCGCTTCCTTGTCAACCATGGAGGTCTTCTGGGGCACTAGCTAATCCTTTACATCATCATCCCCAATGGGTCTCTTCCGGGGAGCACGCGATGGGGGATCCTCTGAATCAAAAAGATTGAATAGCGGCTCCTCTGCAAGTGTCGACTCGGGAACTGTAATCGGGGTCACTAATGACGAAGTCAAGTCAGCCTTAAATTTCTTCAACTCCTCATGAGAGGCTGACAAGTCTATTTGTTGGGCCTCAACTAGTCTCTTCTGTACCCGCTCCTTTAAGGCGTCAATGCAGGCATCCACCAAAGAAATATGCTGGTCAACTGTGGAAGTGGTGAATGCCTTGCATCGATCCTTTGACTCCTCAACTGTCTGCCGACCCACGGCCTAATTTGTGTCTTAAGCCAGGATAACTAAGCTATCGATCCATGATAATCTTTTCACCATGGCATGAAAAGCAATAATAGACACAATAGGTATGTCTGCAGAAGGAATCTGTGATGTAGACACCTCTAGTGCAGGTGCATCTAGAGTGGGACCTCTCTCAATGTCGACTGCCTCAAGTTGTTGTAGTCCCTCATCAGTAGCAACAGCTAGAGTAGCAATGTCGTCAGTCGTCAGTCGTCAAACCCTCAACTCATGGCTCTGGCATCAACGGCTTGGGCATGGGAGGTCGCTATGCCTGCTGAAGTGACACGGGGTTCTCATCAACCTTGGTCAGGCTGGGATCAATAGTGTGGAGCACCGCCACTAAAAGATTGAGCTGAAGTGATACCTCCACCTATGCTGCTAAGCAGAGTCTGTAAATCAGGATTAGGGATGGCATGCACGTGGTTCTCTGTAGCGCCAACTCATGTATCTGCTTAGCTATGAGTCATGCCCAATCAATGTCATAGCCAGCAAAGATGCTGGCTACCAAAATTGCTCGATCTGACATACGAACATTGTCCATGAAAGGCAGTCGGATGTAAGACCTGATGATGGCCCACCAAAACTTGGCGGGGAAAGAGAGGGAAGACTTCCCTATCGGCTCTAAAAGTGTCGTGGCCTATGAAAGCTCTGGACCAGGCTCGTCAATAAACCGATCTTGTATAAGGTTCCAAGATACAAAATTAACACAGGAACAAGTCCATGAGACCCAACTATGGTTCGTAGAGGGTTCTATGACTCATAAATGGGTCTCGTATGGTGAGTACTCATGGATTTTAGGCCACTATTACCTCCTACGAGAGGCAAATACGACTCGTAAACTCATCTACGAGTCATAGAATACTCTAGTAGTAGAAAGCAACAGGTATCCGAAGTACCTTAACGCACTACACAGACCTCAAGAACAATTCCAATATAAATAAAACAGCATCGAAGCAATATCATTTGATTCATAAACCAAACACAAGATATTAAACCCTCAACATGGACAATAAAAACCTACCCAACAACAAGGATATAGCAATTTATACACATTCAAGTCAATTTCCCCAACTCATTCATATATGTACTCATGTACCCATCCCCAAATCACACAAAATAAGATCATTCACTCACAATCAGAGTAATTTGAGGAGACGAGTCAACAAGCGCAACAAGGCATAATCAAATAAGGATTCCAACTATGCCGACAAAATCCACACACTATCATGGACCTATGGAATTAACAGTAAATGAGCATTATCAAACAAAGAACATGATAGTATAAACTTCCATTCACAATCAACACAAGAAAATCATTCAACTAAGGACAAGCACCATCAATACTACTCAAAGAAACCTTAGTTCTTACTTCACAATTTCATCTTAAACATGAATAATATGCTTCAGTGACTCTCAATCTTCATACTCAATCGAACCAAGGCAAAGCCAAATTCGGAGTTAAACTAAACCAAGAATGTACCTTATGATCGAATGCACTAAAGAAATCACAACGAGAAGAATAAGTGCCACAACCCTAGCAGCAGAAAGTTACTTGCTGAAAATATGATTGGGTAGCTGAAAAGGTAGTCAAAAAATATTGGGGGAAAGGATTAGGGGTGATTTCAGAGTGATAAGGGTTAAAAAATGTTGTCGAAGTGATTTTGACCCCAATTTAACCCTTATCGGGTTAATTTTAAAAAATAACTGAGTTGGGTCTACGAAACCCCAACTACGGGTTGTAGTATGGTCTACGGCCCATAAGTCATGGTCTCATAGACCACTTTACACTTAGAAAGTTTTTGAAAACTTACCTGGGCACTACAAACCTCATTCATGACTCGTACCTTAGGCTACGAGTCGTAAAGTAGTTGGAGTGCCCACTTCAAGTGATCATTGTTACCCTCTATGAGGCAGGACTACAAGTCATAAAGTCCTCTACGGCTCGTAGGCCTAGTTATAGAGACTGCTTCAAATGCAAATCTCTGTAATTTTGTCATCTTTGTTCAACACCTGCATAATCATCTAGAAACACACCATTATACCAAAATACAACTCATTCAATGCCTAAAAACAACAATTAAACTCAAACAAACAATCAATTTACAATGTAAAAACTAAAAAAAAAACTTCAAAAACATGCTAAAATACCAAAATCTCTTGGTTGCCTCCCAAGTAGTGCCTGATTTAATGTCGCAACATGACTCAGTCATCTTCAATGATCAAAATTCCTCAACAACCCACACTTCACTTTTTAGTTCATTGGGGTGCTTCATAGACAAGCGAATATCAAAAATCACTTCTGCATCATTTACCCTAAACCTGAGTTGATCCTAGTCCATATCCACTAGGACTCTCCCTGTGGCCAAGAATGGTCTTCCTAGAATAATAGGGACTTCAATATCAACCTCACAATCAAGAATTAAAACCAATTTATAATATAAACTTATCCACTTTCACTAACACATCAAAAGGATCCTCTCTGGATTCTTGATTGTCAAATCAGCCATCAATAACCTCATTATCGTTGGAGTGGGTGAAACCAAACCAAGCTTTTTAAACAGAGCAAGAGGCATCAAATTGATACTTACTCCCAAATCACACGATGCTTTTGTAAACTCGACATCATTGATGGTACAAGGGATGGTAAATGCACCAAGATCTTCCTTTTTTGGACTAAAGATTTAGTGGTAATGGCACTACAATGTTAGAGCTCTTGCGAGAGCTCTTGGCTCATTGTGTGCTTTTTAGTCACTAAATCCTTCATATATTTAGCATACCCAGGCATTTTCTCTAATGCTTCGATAAGAGGAATGTTGATGGACAATTGTTTCAACATAGAGAGGAAGTGTTTGGACTTACCATCCTCTTCCTTTTGTTTGAGCCTTTGGGGAAAAGGGGGAGGAGGTCTTAGGATAGTCTTATTCTTCTCTAGCTCCTTCACCACTTCACCACTTACCCTGTTGTTGGCCAAACCTTCTTCCTCAACCTCAACTTTGTCATCAACTCTTTTCACAAACCTCATCAACGACCACCGCCATTGGAGGGTCAGTGGTACTCTTTCCACTCCTTGTTATAACTGCCACGCAATGTCCCTCATTCTTAGGATCTTGAATCGTATTGCTTGGCAAAGTACCCTTTTGGCGTTGATTCAATTGGGGGGACACTTGACCAAATTGTTGTTCTAGTTGCTTGATGGACACTGAATGAGACTCTATCTTTTGGTTTATGCTTAAGCTATTGGACTTTATTCCCTTTAGAGTCTCATCTTAGTTTTCTGCTTTCTTCAACAACCTATCAAACATCTCTTCTATCCTCAAATTGCTCGAACTTGCATCACGATTTTGAAGAGAGACATAAGGACTGTTCCTATAACCATATCTTCTTTCCCACTCGATATTCAGCACCCTATATCTCTCAAAATAACCACCACAGTTATCTCTAAAAGCACCATCTCGATTACAGTTCCAACCTTGATTTCTGGAACCTTGACGCCAATAGTCCAGATTGAATCCTTGGGCATTATTTTGAAAACCCACTGCTTGATCACTAACAAAGCAAACATCTTCATCGTAATAGTGCTCCTCATACATGGTTGCTCTAGGAGGTTGGTGGACTACCACATGAACTCTCTCTTGGTTTTCCTTAACTGCCAAGTCCATAATCATGTGGCGTTGAGCAAGTTGTTACATGATCTCCTCATTTTTTTTAGCTTGCAACAAAATAACACTCACTGCACATGATCTCCTTGTAGAAGCTCTCTCCCTTTGCCCCATACTCTGTTTGTCTTGATGACTTACTCCATCCTCTCTGCTATTCTTGTGAACGGTTGATCTAAGAACATGCCTCCCATGATGTTATTGGCACACGCTTGACTATTCTCATTAAGAGCCCGATAGAAAATGTCCACTAAGGCATGATCCATGATCTTATGGTCCGGAACCATTCTCAAACACTTAGTGAACCTCTCCCACATTGTACTAATGGAATCACCCAGCAATTGCTCAAAGTTATTGACTTGATACTTCAATTTAAGCTTCTTTGACCTTGGAAAGTATCTCTCCAAGAAGGCTCTTTGCAATTCTGCCCAACTAGTGATTGAGCTCTATGGGAGTTCTGATAGCCAAACTGTTCATTACCTACAAGAGATAGAGAGAACATACGTAAATCAACAGCATCTATAGAAAGATTCTACGTAACTATCACACTCTTGCACACAAAAGCAACATTATGAAGATGGCTGTGAGGATCCTCAAAAGGTAACCCCATAAACAAACCATGGTTCTGAAGCATTTGGAGTAATCCACTTGACACTGTGAACTTAGTGTCGGCCGTTAATGGTGGCAATACTATAGCTCTTGTGACGTCCATGTCCATGGATTCAACCGATATTGGTTCCATCCATATGTATTATTCTTGAAATGCCTATGGTGCTGCCTATTTTCCCGTACTGGTGGATGTTCGTCTCTATCAACATCGTCATCATTTCGGTCCATGGCTTCATAAACTGCAACATTCATGTTTGTTTGATCCATTCTCCTTGCAATACATTAGATCTCAAGATTAATTGGAGCTAAAGTTCCGCCTTGGCTCCTTGAATTAGGCATACACCTAGTATACCCTGTAAAAAAGAAACTAAATAACAAAAACAAAAACAAAAGTAAAGTATAAGAAAATTAAGAAATCAACTCTTTAATTAACTACTAGTGAAATCAAATCAAAGCATAGTCATATTTCCAGACAATGGTGCCATTAATGTTGATCACGCTCAAACAATAACTATCACTTGGAAGATGAAGCGATTGTTGTCAAATATCAAATCTAAACAAAGGTCAGGGTTGAATCCCAAGGGAATACGGGTCTGCTACTTTGATTCACTAACAATCATTTCAAATGTCAAATAACTTAATTCTCAAGTAAGGAGGATTTTGCAATGATTGATAGAAAATTAAACTAACTAACAAAATGGAGAGACAATCAAATTGGGGAGCAACTTGTAAAATTGTGTTTCCCATGATTCACTTACTTAAACACCCCGAATAACACTCCCTTAATTGGGACATTGCATGTAGGATGGTAACTTAGGTTCTTCCAGCCTTCTTCTGAATGTAAAGGTCGAATTTCACTATGGTGCTTAGCCGACTACCATAATGTGCCAAACTAACCGTCACCCATTCTCCTAGTCAACCTCTCCTTGGCCGGGTTTGGTTGATTAGATGAAAACACATCAACCGAATTTCGTTAACCATTGTCTTGTCCTATTTATCACTACCTGGATTGAGATCATAATAGTAGGCGTGGTTTAATGTTGGTCACCGTTAAACAACAAGTAAAATGAAGGAAAATAAATTAAACATGCAAATACCCAACTCAAGAAGTGCAAATAATCCGGGTATCTAAGGTAGCTACTCATGGTTCCCACAACCCCTGGTTGTGGGTTTAGCAACTAATGACTTGGGCAAGAAAGCAAACAATGAATGAAGAAAGCATAGTTGATAGCTTACCCAAGAAGAACATTTTGAAAGAGTTTAAAACCTTTATAAGCACATAGGCAAGAAGAATTTGAATAAACTCTAACCTTGCTACAGGAGCGAAAGTTTCATCATAGTCGACTCCCTCCTATTAAGAGTAACCTTGAGCGACAAGTCTTGCTTTATTCCTAGTTACTTCTCCAGCCTCATTCAACTTGTTTCTAAAAACCCATTTTGTTCCAATAATGGTAACATTTTCAGGTTTGGGGACCAAGACCCAGACTTGATTCCTTTAGTTCTTGATTCATTTCAAATTGATCTAGTTCTTATTTCATAACAATTACCCAATCTTTGTCTTTCAAAGCTTCTTATATCATCTTAGGCTTAAATTGGGATATAAGAGCTATGTTGGCACTTCTTTTGCTGGATGCCCTTGTTTTCATTCCATCACTGATGTCACCAATAATGAATATTCTTAGATAGTTAGGCTCACTCCTCCATTCATTTAGAATAGTTTCAATTGTTGGTTGACATTCTTTAACAGTAGTTGACTGATCTTTGTCTGCAACTGCTATAGAGGTTGTTTTATCACTGTTAGTGGTATCTTCATCATCAGAACTGCATCTTTTCTCGGGAATAGGGTTAGATTCATCAAAAACAATATTTATAGACTCTTCTACTGTAGAGGTAAGCTTATTAAAGATTTGATATGCTCTCCTAGTGGTAGAATAACCACTAAAGATACCTTCATCACTACGTGGATCGAATTTACCTAGACCGTCCTTACCATTGTTGTGAGCAAAATATTTGCAGCCAAATGGATGAAAGTAGATGATGTTAGGCTTATTTTCATTCCAAAGTTCATAAGGGGTCTTCTTGAGTATTGGCCTGATTAGAAACCTGTTAAGAATATGACACGCAGTTCTTACTGCCTCTGTCCAGAAATGGTGAGGAAGAGAGTGTTCACAAATTATAGTTCTGGCCATGTCTTGAAGAGTTTTGTTTTTCCTCTCAACTACTCCATTTTGTTGAGGAGAGCGAGGGGTAGAGAAGTTGTGTAAATACCCTTCTTCATTTCAGAAGTCTTCAAAGTTCTTGCTTTCAAATTCTCCTCCATGATCACTTTTTATAGAAGTAATATAATAGTCTTTTTCTCTCTGTACTTTCTTACAAAAGAACTCAAAATTTTTTAAAGTATCATCTTTGTTAGCTAAAAACATAATTCAAGTGAAACGAGAATAGTCATCTACAATAACAAAAGCATACCTCTTACCATCAATGCTTGTAGTTATAGTTGGACCAAAAAGATCCATGTGAAGAAGTTGAAGAGGTTTTGTAGTAGAGACAATATCTTTATATTGAAAGAGTTTCTTGTTTACTTATCCATTTGACAAGCATCATAGATGTGATCCTTTGTGTAGTCTAACTTTGGAAGTCCAATCACCAGTTCCAGTCTTGCAAGCTTTTCAATTAATCTCATGGTAGCACGGCCAAGCTTTTTATACCATAACCAAGGATCTTGAGAAATGGATGCCAAGCAAATATGATTAGTTGATCCTTTGACTAAATCCAGAATGTAAATGTTTTTATCCCTGCTTCCTGGAAGAATTGCCTTGCTTGAAACATCTTCAATGATGTACCCAGTTTTCTTAAATTTTACTTCGAGGTTGACATCACATAGCTGACTGATACTCAACAGATGTACTTTAATCCCTTCACAAGATACACATTAGTAATTTCACAGGTTTCATTAAAGAAAATAGTTCCAATACCAATGATAGTTCAAGTTGAATTGTCACCAAATCAAATTTTTCCACCTTTAAATTCAGCAAAGATTTAAACAGATATTTGTTGCCTGTCATATGATTTGAACATCCGCTATCAAGATACCATTTGCCTTTTCATTTCACATGGAGTTCCTGCAAAACAAGATTACTAATTTTTAGGTACCCAATGAGTTTTGGGTCTTTTTTTGTCAGGGTTGTTTTTTACTCTCCAAACGAAGTTGGTTGGTTCAGAGAGACGATATCTGCACCTACAATAGGAATGACCAGATTTACCACAATAATAGCAAGAGTTTTTATTAGTCTTATCAGATCCAGGCAGACTATTCATTTTGAGAATGAGACGACTAGTCTAAGCTAGTTGACTTAGTTCCCTTACCAAGATTGGAAAACCTTTAAGCATTTTTTAAGAGATTCTTTAATTCAAAAATTGCTTCATCAAAAAGGTCTCTTTCTGTAACCTCGACTTGAATTTTCAAGGCTCTTTTTTCATCTTGAATTATTCTAAGATTTTCAAGAGATCTTTTCAAGTCTGTGATGGTCTGTTCCAGTAGAGCTTTTAAATTATTGCAATTTTTACAGAAATCAGGTTTTACCTTGCTGGATTCTCTAATGGCCATAAAGCACACATTTTCAGAGTCATCTTGATCATATTCAGATGTGTCTTCATCACTCCAACTGTTAAGGACTTTGTTTCTTCCATAACCTTGAGGATGTCTTTTCTTAGTCTCCGGACACTCACTTGCAATGTGTTCAAATTTGCCATAATCATAGCACCTGCCATCATTTTGATAATATCTTAGTAATTTATTTATTTTTAGAGTTATATAGCTTACCTCTTCTTTGATTTCTATTGCGCCGGAATGTCTCTATGATTGTGATTAGAGCAATTTCTTCCTCATTGAATTCATCTTCATTGTCTTGATTATCATCAGTTGCTTTGAAGGCTACAGATTTCTTTTTCTCATCTTCTTTGCCCTTTTTGTTTAGATGAGTCTTCTCAAAAGCAATAAGATGTCCTAGAATCTCATCATATGTTAGGTTCTTTAGATCCATGCTTTCAAGTGCAATAACTTTGGCATGCCATTGAGGAGGTAGACTTCTTAGAATTCTCCTTATGTGTTCTATGGGAGCATATTCTTTTCCAATAGCTTTAAGTTCTCTAATGATCTTGCTCAGTCATGCAAACATGCTTTCAACATATTCTTCTTCTTTTATTTGGAAGAGTTCATATTCATAAACAAGGAGACTAATAATAGTTTCTTTTACTTTGTTAGTTCCTTCATAGGTCACTTCTAATTTGTTCCACATTTCTTTAGCAGTTTCACAGTCAGAGATTTTCTCAAATTCTTCACCACTGATTGCATTGTACAAAACATTTTTAGCCTTTGAATTTATCGGAATGATCTCCATTTGTTCATCAGTGTAGTTTTCTAGGCTAGGAATTACAGTAATCTGACTTCCTTTAGAGGTTGATGAATTTCCATTAGCAGGTTTAGCAGCAGGGATGGGAATATCACCAAGTTTGATGACCCTCCAAACCTTAACATCATAGGATTTGATGAAGGTCTCCATCCTAATTTTTCAGTGTGAGAAATGTTTTCCATTGAAGTAGGGAGATCTGATTTGAGAAGTCCCTCTTGAAAAAATGCACCAATGGTTTGATTTTGATTTGCCATGATCTTTTTCTCACCTGTGGTTAGACAAAAACATTAGTGAGACCAGGCTCTGATACTAATTGAAAGTGTAAGAGGGGAAAAAATTGAAATTTTTTCACTTTTTCTTTTAGCTTAAGTGTGATCTTTGGGAAATCAGTTAACGATTCAGATAGTCAACTAGGAGGATAAGTAAATAAGCTAGAAATTAAAATGCATAAAAATAAACTTCGACACCAGATACTTTTATACTGGTTCAGATTCAATATGAATCCTAGGTTTAGTCCCCTTGGGTTGCAAGAGATATCTTTTCAAGCCTTTAGTGTAGAAATGGTTACAAGAAATAGAAATAAACACTTGAATTTTTTCGCTTTTTTTTGTTTTTCTTTATCTGTTGATACAAACTTCTCTTTTCAATTTTCGTTCTTTTCTCTGTATTTTTCTTTCATAGTGACAATAACTAAAGATTACAATAATTTTCTAAAGATGAAGAGTATTGAAGAAGGCTTGAATAGTAGTAGGCTTGTATGCTTGTGAGATATCCGGATGCTTCCTTTATATTAAAGAGATGACATCCTAAGAGATTTGATTCTTGGATTGAGGCAGTGATGAGTCCTTTTTCCAAGAATAAGAGTAAGACAAAGGATTTGGCGATCTTCATGCAACCTCCCAGAGTTCTTGTATTCTTTCCTGATTCCTCTTGATTATGTAGAACCTTTTGATTAATATTCTTCCTGTTAACTAGCAACGGCAGACTAGTCTTCCAGATTTTCTATAATCTTCCTGATTCCTCTTGATTATGTAGGACCTTGCTAATTAATATTCTTCCTATTAATTAGCAATGGCAGATCGGTCTTGATAGGAAAAGATCATTGATTGATTCTATTTCGATATCTTTTCTTTTTTTTTTTATTCTAGATCTCCCTGATTGTCTCCATCGGATTTAAGATAGATTTCCTAGTTATAGTTTTCCTTTTTGCTTTTCATCAAGATTGTTTCCTTTTGTGTGTTTGCCTGAAAATAGTCATCATTCAAAATAGATTAGCACTAACACAGAAAAGTTCATAGTTCCTGAAAATTAAAAAAAAAGTGTTTAGACTTGTTAAGTCATTGTATAGACTACAATAAGTACTCAAACAATTACATGAAAAATTTGATCACACAATATTTCCAAATGATTTTAAAATTAATGAGTGTGACAAATATATTTACATTAAAAACACTCCAAATGAAGTTGTCATTATTTTCTTATATGTTGATGATATGCTAATAATGAGTAACAACATTACTAACATAAATTCCACTAAGCGTATACTTGCTACTAAGTTTGATATGAAAGACCTAAGAGTTGTTGACTTGATATTAGAAATTAAGATTCACAAAACTCCTCAAGGTCTAGAATTGTCTCAATCCCATTCTATCCGAATGGTACTAGAAAGTTTCAAGTACTTAAACTACAAAAGTGCAAAAATACCAATTGATATGAACTTTGACCTTGCTGAGAATAAAGGTGAAAGTCAGTCTCAATTAGATTATGCCAGAGTGTTATGAAGTTTGATGTACATCATGAATTGTACATGACCAAACATAGCTTGTGCTCTAAGTAAATTGAGTCAATACAAAAGTAATCCTAACCAAAATCAATAGCTGGTAATGAAACAAATTTTGGGGTGTTTAGAACACACTCAAAATTTTATTTTGCATTATAACAAGTATCCACCAGTTGTCGAAGGATAAAGTGATGCAAATTGGATTACTACGTCAACTAATACTAAGTCCTCAAGTGTATACATTTTTAATATTGGTGGAGGAAAAATATCATGAAAATCATCCAAACAAACATGTATAGCTCGATCTACAATAGAGGGTGAGTTCATAACCTTAGACAAGGATGGTGAAAAAGTTGAATGGATCCAGAACTTCTTAGAAGATTTTCTATTTTGGACCAAACCAATAGCTTCTCTATGCATACATTTTGATAGTCAAGCGACAATAGGAAGAACTGGGAGCACTATGTATAACGGTAAGTCTCACCACATACGACGGAGACACAATACCGTTAGACAACTGCTCTGGTCTTTAGTAGAATTATCACAATTAACTATGTAAAGTCAAAGAATAATGTGTTGGATCCACTTACAAAAGGTCTAACTAGAGAGGGAGTTGAGAGATCATTCAAGAGAATGAGACTATAGACGAGGAAAAATCATTGTGATGGTAACTCTACCTAGAAGATTGGAGATCCCAAGATCTAGGTTCAAGGAGATCAAACAAAGTCATTGATGACGATTCAATATTGTCAAATGGTGAACTCTCATAATGAGACAATGCTCAGTAACAAAGATAAGATAATAGGACCCTTTATAAGTTTGATACAAGGTATATCAAATAGTATATTTATGGAATAACACATTTAAAATCATCTACGTAAGTATGAAGTGTAAGTCGCTTCAAAGAGAATCTGGTAAGGCCAGTTCTCTATGCACTTATAAATCAGGAAGTGTTCATGGCTAGAACGAACAAAATAATGAGAATTAGAAGAAGTTAAATGATAAATTGTGTGATTTATGTTGTCTAGATATACAACAAAACTCGATGTTTCAAAGATATCAAATCTACCGATTGCTGAGTATATCTGATACATGTTCACTATGGAAAGTTCAAAGAGAATATTATTCAGATGCAATTAATCCTTATTTGCGAATCACACAAGTTTTTCATACATATGTTTTAAACAATAGTCACTCTCCATTCATGTGGGGATTGTTGAGTTTAAGGTGTGAATTGGGAAATGAGAACTGAGAGAATAAGAAAATGTAGGGGAACCTAGAACCAAGTAAACAGAAAATGAAGAGTCATTTCTACCTCAGTGGTAGAATAGAGGAAATGTTTTGTCTTTTTAGGGAGCTTTTCTCTATTTCTTAAAGAGATAAGTAGAAGGGACCCCTTTGCACCGTGTCATCATCGCTCGCTCGGCTCGGCTCGGCTCGACTACGGCCATGGCATTGACTTCAGCAAATGATAAGATTGATTGATGTATTTTTTTGACAAAATTTATTTAATCAGTCTCAAGATTTTCCTTTCCTGATATTAGTGATGAATTAATTTAGTGAATTATTAATTAATTCATAAATTCTTTATTAATTATATTAATTTATGAATTATTTATTATTTAAATTAATTCACAGAATTAGTTTAATTTTAAAGTTTTGTGCTAAAATTTCTAACAGACATCCTCCTTCCCAAAAGAGGTCATGCCTGTTCAGAAGAGATGAGACTATTTTGTTGAATATGCATTCATTATTGGCTATAAATAGAGAGGTTTCCTCTCAGTTTTTGACATTGATTTTCCTCCTCTTTTGCTTACATTTTCTTACACATAAATTAAATTTATTGTTGTTTTCTGCGTTCGTTTAACTCACAAGAGTTTGAGGTGCTTCTAGTTTTGTAATAGTTTGTCTGATTTATCCTGCGAGAAAACAATCCATAAACTTAGATATAGTGAGAGGATTAAATTCCTTAAGGATACACAGTGAATTTTGTGAACTAAGATATCTTTTATTTTATATTCTGTTTTTGCAGTACTATTAAATTACATGAATAACAGTTACAACTAGGGGGATAGACTTGAATTATGACATAAAACTCTGGTGACAGAGACTATTTTATATTTCTTAACACTTTGGTGCTAAAATTGACAAACTTTTAACTTTGATTGTTGATGTCGTATATAATTGTCAATTTCACCAAATTTTCAAGACTTAAAAATGTATTTTATTAATTGAAAATTTTCAAAATGATGATATATTTTAGTCTAGAGACACTAGTATGTATGTTTTCCCACATATGTAGCCAAATGTATTAATGGGCCCATCAACCCTTTTTCACATCCTATAAAGTGCCTCCTTCCAACTCACCTTTGCCATTCACCTTTCAAGTACAAACAACTTTTGGTTGACCTCCTTCAATTATAGCTAATTCACCATGCAGTCCACTAATGTCACAGAATTCGATTATAATCCACCTCAATATAATTACACACCCACATTTGAGTCCATTAATAGAATCCCCAGTCCCTTTTATCACCTTCAAATTGGTCAAGAATTCAATTCACAAACGAATAATTTCAACTGCAACAATTCAACGTGTGATGAAAGTGATGACCAACTTATTATGTCTCTAATAAATGAAAGAAAACAGCGAAGAATGATATCTAATAGAGAGTCCGCGAGGCGATCGCGCATGCGCAAGCAGAAGCACTTGGACCAGCTATGGGCACAGGTCAGTCACAATGTATAACTTGAAAAGAAAAATCTTTCGACAATTTCATTTAGTAAGAATGATGACAATAATCACTTTTATAGTTGGAAGCTTCTTATTTTCAAATTTCTCAATTAATATTTTAATAAGATATTTTTATAACTATAAAAGTATTATCATATATTTAATACAACATGTTTATGAATATTTTTAACATGTACCGAAAAAATTTCTTTTTTTTTTCAAGTATGTGCCTGATGAGCACATAAGCAGAATTAGAATTTGAATTCTGAATTTATCGTTAATAAAATATTTTTATAACCATTAAAAGATCATAACATATTTGATACAATAAATGTCCTGATTATTTTGGTATGACCAAAAGTCTTTTTTTTTTTTTTTTTTACACCTCACTAATTTAAAATGAAACATATTCAATAACCATGTTTGGAAGCCTTAATTATTTCCAAAGAACTTTAAATATATAAAGACTAAATCTTGAATTCACCTTCTGTACAGGTTAATTGCCTG
>JAPFFP010042031.1:0-14543 GCA_026153255.1 Solanum medicagineum | reverse complement strand
CTAAACTGTTGCCTGGGTAGCTGCTGAGTTTCCTTGCAGGTGTGGTTAGTCAGTAAAACAAAGGAAACTCTGCCGAAGTTTCGATAGATTTCTTAGGATTAAAGATGTGGTTTGTGGTTTGACGTTGGTCTAGGTGCCTAGTCGGCACTAGTCATGGACCCCCTGAGTTGGGTCGTGACAATTATTATTATTATTATTATTATTTACTCTAATTATCATAATTTTAATTATTTTAGTGGCAATAATAGTAGTAGTTATATTATTCTTATTATTATTATCATCAATATTGTATTTTAAATGCATTATATATTTTTAACTTATTCTACTATTATTATTATTTTTATTTAAGATAATAATTCTAATACGTTTGATGTTTTACATAATAATTTTAACATATATTAAGTATTTTTTTTACACAAAGGTTATATTTTAAATTATTGTATGTTTACATAAATGTGTATATTATATTTATTAATTAGATGACAATTTCTTCAATTTCTCCAATTTGTTTATTTCGTAGCCCTTTTAATCCAATTCATTTCAATTCCGATCTATTTCTTTACAATTTATTTCCACCAAACCAATTCTGCCACAATTCCTTTCAATTTTAGCACAATTTGTGACTTAATTTTAAATTTTTAAATGATCCAAATTGGCTCATTTTGTCAATACTAAATCTTAGCCGTTGATTTTTAATCCAATGACTATGATTTAATCCCCAATTGTCTTTTCTTTTTAACAAATATATACCAAAAACCCTTTTCGTTCTTTTAACTTTCCCTTTCTCAAACAACCAGCCCTTTCTCTCCACCCAAAACTCCTCTGTCGCCAAACACCGGCGGAAATTTCTGTAGCCGGTGGCCCCTTCTTCCTTCTCCCCACTTCTCGTGGCCGACCTCTTCTTTCCCTCCCCACGTCCGGCGAAATCTCGCCGGAATAGCAACCAACGTCGACCCCTTTTTCACTCCTCCATCAACTCCATTTTCTCTCCAACAAGACACCACCGACGAGCAAAACAACCCCTTCCCGCCAGCAAACTCCCAAATCACGTCTCCTCTCTTCTGCCGGAAACCCATCTCCATGGCTGGTCCATTTAAGAGAAGCTATGTAGTCGGTGTTCATCGGAATATCCAAATTTCAATTGGTTAAACATGGATTTGTAGGTATTCGTCCACAATATCCTGTGTTAATATTGGATTGCTGCAATTCTTTGATTTGTTAAGATTTGAAATTCTTTATGTGTTTTTATTCCTCTACTTTACTGTGTGTGGTTTATTGTTCATCTTCATATGCTTGTAATTTCAATTTATCATTATCTTTGTCATTGCCAAAACGATATTAAACACAACATATCTTCCATTTAATAGATGTTCCCATGCTGTGATTCTTGAAACTAATCTAGTGGGTCTTGACAGGGAAGTTAATTGCCTTCAGTTGTGGATTATCCCTAATTAGTGTGGACCGCTTAAGCATTGATTTTGTTTTGCACTATAATTATGTTAATATATTCATTCTTCTTATTTACGGTACTATGAAAGAATTGCTCATTTTATTTTTTGATAATTATATGTAGTATTGATTTAAGGAATGCTTTAAATTCTCTCGACCTTATTTAGATAAAATCTTATTTATTGTTACTATGATGAAGATTTGCCAAGTCATTTTGTGAATACGTATATCTTGGGAATCTATTCAATCTGATCATTTTCATCTTTTTTTTTAGCATGGATTATTTCTTTAATTGGCCTGATTATACAATCACGGCGATTCTCATTGCCTTAATTAAATTGCAATAGATTGTTACTTGTTTATAGCAAGTTTTATTAATTCCCTCTTGCTGATACTCTTACTCATGGAATAAATGGAAAGTTGTTGAATTATTTTGCTCCCTTTTTCCTTACCTGAATTTGAACAAAATCGATATTAATTGACTTATATGATTTTACTTTTTTATTTATGATAAGAGTAAATTGCTTAAATTGATTCTCTTGCCTTCCTATTTTTGGATAGATTTATTTTATTCTTTATGGTAATTTTGATATTTAAGAAAAGATTTTTTAATTGATTTGTTATTAATTGATTATATTTCCTTATTGGTACCCCTCTGCCCATTATATAAAGTAGAACGTTTTTACTTTAGGGGATAAAAGAAATAATTCTCACAACACACACAGAATTCTTACACTTTATGCTACGCAGAGACTACTCTTCACTCAAACACGTCTTGATAAGAACACACAGACCATTCTACTCTTCATTCGCTCTAAATTTCGTCCCTCTCAGTTTCTCTGAAAAAGAAAAGCAAAAAGGAAGAGAAGGTCATCATTGATCACTCTCAAGACTTTAGTCGGTTATTATTTGCTATTTAAATTTAATTGGTTAGTAATTTTATGATATTGTTTTTTTCGTACACTACTTTTTCTGTATTTTGTTTAGCAGGTTCAAAGATAGGAAGAGTTTTGCCTGGGGACGGGATTGGATCTAGAAGAAGCTGGATTTCTAAAGATTTTATTTACTATATTTCTTTAATTTTCGTTTGTATTAATGCATTTGTTGTAATTCTCTTGTAATAAGAAAATTTGGGGACTAGGGGAACTAATGTGCTACTTGTTCGTTTTATTTTATTTTTTTTTAATTTGTGAGTGTGTTATAGAAAATATGCCTATAGGATTCATTTCATTTTAATCACGTTTAGATTAATTTTCTAGGAATGTTCACTAAAAAAAGAGCTTGTTAACATTGATATTTTCTAGTGCTAATTGTTATGTATTTTGCTCGTGTGAAGTTTAATCCTTAAACTCATTAATTTCTTTTCTTTAGGATTCGTTTTTTAAAAAAATAAAAATAACTATAATGACAACTTTCTTTTTATAATACATTAGATTTGATCATGCTCACAGGATTCAATAATATAAGATTCTTACAAGTTTTGATTTGTAAATGTTTTATAACTCGCTTCACTCATGAAATTGTCATGTCTTATAAAGTTAAATGTTTTGAATATGAAATCATACCTTGTCTCTCATAAATACTCACATTTGGACTTCATATTAAATATAGATATTAGTCTTAAGGAATTTTTTGATTGCATTTTTGTAAAAAGCTAATATCATTTCACTTAGAAATTGTGCAATTGATTTTGTTAACATGTCATATAGTTTAAATGTTTTAATGCTTTATTTCTAAATAAGTTTTAATATGGCAATCTTTTAAGAGACTCAAAAATATTTTTTTAAATATTTAAATTTTAATTTGATACACATAGGTAATAAATCATATTGATTAGTGTTTGTATTTGTTTGGAGGCTTATGTGAAACCTTATGTGCTAATTGCTTGTCCCAATTGTTTTTGTTTAATGCGATGTAACTAGGAGATCTATATTCCCAAGTCTAGAACCACCAAATAATTAGGAGTCCAATGGCTCATGGACCTTAAGAAGGACGATAGGCACTTTAGGAAATGATTGGAATTTTTCATTTTCTCTTAGTGCGCTCTTAGGCTAAAAAATAATAAATCAACTTAGGAGGTGTAGGGGTATATAGGACCCTCAGAAATGATGACTCTAAACTCGAACTCTAACGGGACAAACCATGGCTTTGTCCTTAGGCTTAAATAAACCATGCGAGATAAAAATTACAATTTTGTCTTCCGAAATGAAAGTCTAGCAGATCTGAGTGGAATTAAATATGTTTAGTTTAATTTTTCCTTCTTTTGTTTGCTTTCATTTTAAATTGCTTGGAGTAGTTAGATTTATTTTTCTGTCATTATTTATTTGTTTACTTTCTCTTCTATTTCTTTAATTTATCACTTAGAATTAACTAGGATAATATTTTTGAAGATAAGAGACCCTTATTTGCAATCCCACATAATATGAGATACGGTCGGGACCCACATTTGCGGACCTCAAAGGGTGCCTAACACCTTCCTTTCGAGGTAACTTGAACCTTTATACATTCTCTAGTGACTTGACCTTAGCTTAGATTAGACTTTGTTTTACAATGGCGTCGTAATGCACCTTAATTAATTAGGTGGCGACTCTTCATCCTTTTCAAATTTTTAGAATCCCAAAAGAGTGGTTGCCAAGATATCGTTTAGGTTCCCATTTCTTTGTGAGAAAAAATGGGGCATGACAATGATACAAGCTTCAAACGAGACATCTTTGGGGCCAAAGGTTGAGGGACAAGGTCCAGAGGGGTTAGAGGAGAGTGTCCTTTTGGCTTCTTCAAAAGTCACATCAAACGCAGAGGGCCAAGAATTTTTAATGGAGTCAGAGAAATAAGAACAATTGATTTCGAGGATTTCATCAAGAATATCACAATCCAAAAAGGTTCTCTTACCTAGAACCAGGGTTTCCACTTCACCGGGCTTAGAAGAACAAAGGTTGGCGTAGAATGATCTGACTAGTGGTTCATAAACCACTTTAGGAGGAGAACAGAAGACTTTAGCCCAACCTTGATACTCGAAGAACTCTTTAATAGGATAGTGAAGAGTCAAAAAGTCAAGATCAACAATGCAGCCATGCACAATGGTCTTAGTCCTCAAGGATTGAAAGAAGATTTCAATGGAGGAGTACCAAAAATCAGCTTTTTAGATAAAGAGATTTTCAAAATCAAAGTGCAATCTTTTTTTCTATGAACAGGTGCTGGACATTTAAGAGATGATGCAGGAGGGGAATTGGAAGACGGAGGAGATGAAGGGGTGGAAGAGGTTTCAGAGTCAATGGGAACAGGGAAATGAGCAATGCATTTTCCTTTGATCCTTGAGCTCTTTCGAGGGAGCTGGTAAGTATCAAAAGAGGAGAGAGAGTGAGGAAGGAGGAGTTAAAAGCGGTTTTTAAGAGACTAAAAGAAGGAAGGAGAAGAAGAAAGGCTGAAGACTGAATCGACGAGACATGAAAGGAAGGGGCGTCTGTCACACGAAAAGAAAGATGAAAAACACAAACGCCAGTCGTCAAAATAAGTGCACCGCATTAAATGAAGTATCAGAAATCGTGCAGAAAAAGAACAGAATCAATTTCAAATTAAATGCATCTCATAATTATCGAAAAAGAACCAAAAATAAAACTTAAATAGTTAATATATCCAAATATATCAAAAAAAAAAAAATTAAATCGATTTGAAAATAATGTTTAGAAGATTTTTGAGATTGCAAAATCTTTCTTCAAGAAGTGATTTTGTAAAAATGTGTGCCAAATTGATTTTCAGTATTAACAAAAATAATTTCAACGTTTTCATTTAAAACATGATCTCTAATAAAGTGGTATTTGATATCAATGTGATTAGCCCTAGATTGATGTATAAGATTTTTAGTCAAACAAATGACACTTGAATTATCACACAACAATTTAGCGGGCTTAACACTTGTATCTAAATTAGTTAATTGATGAATTATCCATAAAATTTGAGTACAACACAAGCCAATGGCTACATATTCGGCTTCAATGGTTGAAATAGAAACACAATTTTGCTTCTTGCTATTCCAAGCAAGTAAGTAATTTCCAAGAAATTGGTAGGACTGACTAGTGCTTTTCCAGCCAACTTTATCACTTGCATAATCTGCATCTGAAAACCCATGAAGATCAAGTGCAGGGGATCTTTCATACCATAATCCAAATGAAATGGTTCCAACTATATAACGAATTATTCTTTTGACAATAGTTAAATGAGATTCTTTAGGAACGAATGGGAATCTAGCACATTTACACATACTAAACATAATATCAGGATGATTTGTAGTGAGATAAAGTAGAGAACCAATCATACCTACTGTATTTTGATTCATCAACACTCTTACCATTAGTATCAAGGTCTAGGTTGCAGGAGGGCCTCATATGAGTGCTAATGGGTTTAGTATTTTTCATACCAGAGTTTTGCACAAGTTTCAAAGCTTGATCAGTTTGAAATATTTGAAGGCCCAAGAAGAATGTTAACTCACCCATTGATAGATTTGATGGTCACGCTCCAATAAGAAAGCGGTCGCTATCAGTAATTAACCTAATCGAGGTTAGAGTCGAATCCACAGGGAATACAGGACTTTGACTACAAGACTTCACTACTAATCATTTCTAGTATTTATGACTACAATCTGTAAATGGGGGGTTTTTGTGATTCACAAACAAAATAAAATAGACACTAATTAAAATGCAAGGAAACACTCGATTTTGGGGACAACTTGGGAATTGTGTTCACCATGGTTCATCGACTTGATTACCCTAGATACATAACTATAATAGGTGAATCATATGCAGGACAGTAACTTAGGTTCTTCCAGCCCTCTTGTAAAGGTGAAGATCAAATTTCACTATGGCGCTTGGTTGGCCACCATAGCGTGCCAACTAACCGGTACCAATAGTCCTAGTCAACCTCCCCTTGGTCAGGTTTGGTGGATTAGACGGGTACACATCAATCGAATTCTGTAATCTACTTCCATTTTCCTATTCATCACTACCTTGGTCGGGATCGTGATAGTAGGCGGGGTTTGGTGTTGGTTACTACCAAACAATAATCAAAATGAAGGGAAATAGATAATACATGCAAAACCCCAATCATAAAAGTGCAAGAAAACTAGGTTATTTTAAGTCAACACCCCATGGTTCCCACAACCCTAAGTTGTGGGTGCTTAGCTACTCATGGCTAAAGCAAATCACACAAGAATGCATATAATAGACATAGTCGAGAGTTTCACCAATAACAATGAAGGAGATAGGTACCATACGTTGCAAACCTACCAGCTTGATTGATCAACGATGAGTACAAGGCAAGATTTGCAATCCCCAAAATGGATTTTCCAAGAGAGAACAATAATCTACCCTAAACACCTAAGAAGAGCTTCAAAATGTAATGTGAAAATGTCTACTAGTCGAACCCCTTTCAAAAACATAACTTAAGCTATATATAGTGTTTACAAAATAACCCTAGAATTTACACAGAAAAGATAACTAGCAGCTGATCAGTCTCACAGTTACGACTCGTAGGATGACCTACGAGTCGTAGTCGGGGTCTCGTATCAGGTTCTTGGCATCTTGGACTAAACTGGTACGACCCATTGGTACGAGTCATTATTTGGGCTGACTAGTATGATTGTCTCGTAGTCTTGGTCTTCAGTTTTTTGTCAAACATTTTGGCTTTTTGATGCTTGCTACGAGTCGTAGTGTGTATTACGACTCATAGGCTGGGCTAGTAGGGGTGACCTTCACTTGACAGATTTCTGATTTTTGATCTCTAATTTTTGGTACGATACAACCTACGACCTGTAGCATGAGCTACGACTTGTAGGTAGGCTTGTATGGCCTATGCTTCAGCAAAATTTGCAACTTTTCTTCAAAATCATGCCAACCTAACTTTTCTGCAATATTAACACAAAGCACATCAAAACACTAAAAAGTCGCTTTAAGAACTCACAAAATCCCTTGTTTCAGGCACCAAATATGTTGTATTTTGACAGCACATTAACACCCTCAACTTAGAATTGTTGCTTGTCCTCAAGCGACGACTCAATCTACACAGACAAAGAGAACTACATAGTAACTATGCTAATAACATATATATCAACTCCTCTGATTCAGGTACCCAACTACCATTTTCAAAACAGGATTGTGGATTTATTTAGCAAATAGGAACAAAATGAGATACCTGGCAATCCAACTATGATAAGCTAAGGAGCATCAACCGTCCACAATCACTGGCATAGTCATATGCTATTCAGAAATGCAAATGCTTTTACTAGAAAGAAGTCCCTTATAATCACTCAAAAGCATTTTAGAATTCAGGGACTGAGGAAGCATTCTCACTCTCACAACTAAAATTCAATGCATACTGACTAACACCATAGACTTGCCTCTATGCTCATCTTCTGGCTTGGTGATAAAGTGGAGGTGGATCACTTTAGGACTTGTAGGCTTGTAACATCGGCTCAGGGTGCTTTTGTGAGGTATTTTGGGCAAATAGTAACTAAAGCTATCCTTGAACCATGTTTACCAACACTTTTTGCTCTCATAATCCACCCTTTTTAAATCCAATCCACCTTATTCTCCTGTTTTGAACTTTTCTCGAGTGCTTTCTTTCTCTTTTTCAGCTGAGCCTTGATTTCAAACTCATTTTTGCTACTTTTTCTTCAACTCAAGGCGCTTTTCTTTTCTTTTTCTTCACTTGATTCATGCTTTTTCATTTCTTTCTTGATTTTGACCACCTTATTATTATTACTTTGCTACAATAAGGGCCACCCTTAACTTAGGCTTTTAGCCTCAGGTGAAGTACACAATATCTATGCCTCAAACTAGGGCCACTAACTGCAGCCACCCTCAACTTAGGCCTTTGGACTCAATCAAGGTTTACATATTCAAGGATAGACCAGGGCCAATGTTAAGGCATTTCATTAGACAAGGTTACGCTAGCAAGGTATCAAGAAAGAATAAGTACATGCTAAGCTCAAAAGTTTGGAACAAGGGATTCACTTACTTATCTGGTGGGTCATTTAGGCTAAAAGTGGTTTCACTCAAGGAACAAAGGCCTAAGATCCCTTCCATATCCACCACATCACCAAACCAACTTTAGAGTAACAAGGCAAGTTTTGGGTCCATACAAGATACATGAATGCAACAAAATAGGCTCACAACACACATGACAATTGCATCCACAATCAAGTATAGACTCACAGGTCATGCTTTCAGTCTCAGCTTACCTTCGCAAATATCAGAACAAACATTTCCAGATACTCAAAAATGTATGAATGCATCAATAATCACAACCTCAAAAATTTTTAAGGTACCCAATTAAAGAAAATCTAAGAACTATATATATGTCAAATGATAACATTACTATGCATTTACAAATTATCTATACTTCCCTAAAACATGTCGGTTCAACAGAAAATTAAATATTTACAAGAAAAAAGAAGTACGGGAAGAAAACCTTGCTATCAAAAATAGGGGAAGTTATGGACTTAAGGCTACTCAGACTTTACCTTAATCCATAACTTCCACCACCCCATCAAAATAAGATACTTTGTCCTCAAAGTACCAACACAAAGAAAAGGTGCAAGGGGCGTACCTTGGGTTGCCTCCCAGGAAACACCTAATTAATTGTCGCGGCACGACAAGAAGCTTTCATGTTCATGCCTCTTCAAGGTCGCAATCTTCCACTGTTTTTATCTCTTCCATGTCCCCCATATACCTTTTTACTCTTTGTCCATTGACATTGAAAGTTTTTCCATCCTTACTCTTTAACTCGATAGCGCCATGACTAAAAAAACGCACAGCTCTGAAAGTCACCATCTATTTAGATTTGAGTTTTCCAGGAAACCACCTCAATCTAGAGTTGTAAAGCAATACCATGTCTCCCGGAGCAAATTGGAGATCTTCAATTTTGCGATCATGATGAACCTTCATTCATTGTTTGTACAAAGTGGAGCTCTCATATGCTCATAGTCTAAACTCATCAAGCTCATTCACTTGCTTCAACCTAGAGGTTGCAGCTTCTTGCCAATCTAGATTCAATTTCTTCAATGCCCACAACACTTTGTGTTCAAGTTCAACTGGCATGTGACAGGCCTTTCCAAAAACCAGTTGATATGGAGACATTTCGATGGGAGTTTTGAAGGCAGTCTGGTAGGCCTATAAAGCATTATCCAACTTCCTTGACCAATCAGTACTATTCACATTCACCATTTTAGATAAGATTTGCTTTATTTCCCTATTTGATTCTTCCACTTGCCCACTAGTTTGGGGATGATATGGGGTTGCCAAACGGTGCTTCATACCATATTTTTCAAGGAGAGCTTTGAACAATCGGTTACAAAAATGGGAACCTCCATCACTGATAATTGCATGAGGCATACCGAACTTGGAGAAAATACTTTTCTCGAGAAATCCCGTAACACTCTTACCTTCATTGTTCGGTAGGGCTATGGCCTCCACCCACTTGGAGATATAATCAATTGCAACTAGAATATACTTGTTACCGTGAGAGCTAACAAAGGGTCCCATAAAATCAACACCCCAAATATCGAATAGTTGTATGACCAGAATAGGATTTAGAGGAAGTTTGTGCCTTCGCGAAACTTTGCCATCTCTTTGACATCTATCACACAACTTTATAAAATCATGGGCGTCTTGATGTATAGATGGCCAATAATAGCCACACTGCAGCACCTTGTAAGCCGTTCGAGCTCCACCGTGATGGCCACCCACCGATGAAGAGTAACATGCTTCAAGAACGCTCATTCTCTCTGCTTCAAGAACGCTCATCATCTCTGCTTCTGGAACACATCTATGGATAATACCACTAGCACAAACGTGAAATAAATATGGCTCATCCCAGAAGAACTTCTTTACATCATGCATAAACTTGTGACGTTGATGGGTGTTCAAATCAGAAGGCACTATATCACTCACCAAATAGTTAGCATAGTCTGCAAACCAAGGTATAAGATCATGTTATGCTGCCAGAACTCTTTCATCGGGGAATGAGTCATCTATGTCCAGCCCATCATCAAATTTAACCATAGCCTCATCTTCCAATCTAGAAAGGTGATCGACAACCTGGTTTTCTGACCCTTTCCTATCAATCACGTCAAAATTGAATTCCTGCAAGAGAAGTACCCATCTAATCAATCTAGGCTTTGCATCCTTCTTTGCCATAAGATATTTGAGCGCCGAATGGTCTGTGTGCACAATTACCTTAGCTCCCAACAAGTATGAACGAAAATTTTCAAATGCAAACAGCAATGCAAGCAATTCTTGTTCAGTCACGATGTAATTCTTCTAAGCCACATTCAGTGCTTTGCTGGCATAATAGATTGGATGTAAGACTCTTTCTCTACGTTACCCTAATACCATATCGAGTACAACCCCACTTGCGTCACACATTAGCTCAAACAGTTGTGACTAATCTGGATCTACAATAATGGGTGCTGTGGTGAGTCTTCTTTTCAATCCTTTGAAGGCGTGCATGCAGGCATCATCAAATACAAACTTTGCATCTTTTTCTAGCAACTTACACAAGGGTTGTGAGATCTTGGAGAAATCCTTTATGAAACGACGGCAGAATTCGGCATGGCCTAGAAAACTTCTGATGCCTTTTATCGAAATTGGTGGTGGTAGTTTTTCTATCACCTCGATTTTTCCTTTATCCAATCAATTCCTTTGCCCAAAATTCTGTGTCCAAGTACGATGCCTTCTTTGACCATAAAATGACATTTCTCCCAATTTAGCACCAAGTGTCTCTCGACACATCTTTGCAACATATCATGTAAATGTAAAAGGCATTTTTCAAAAGACTGGCCAATAACACTAAGGTCGTCCATGAACACATCAATAGTATTTTCAACCATATCTGAAAAGATAGACATCATGCATCTTTGAAATGTGGCTAGAGTGTTGCAAAGTCCAAAGGGCATTCTCTTAGATGCAAAGGTACCATTTGGGCATGTGAACGTTGTCTTCTCTTGATCCTCAGGTGCAATAACAATTTGATTTTACCCAGAATTCCCATCAAGGAAATAATACCATCCCTTTTCTGCCAGTCTGTCAAGCATCTGATCCATGAAGGCCATAGGAAAATGATCCTTCTCGGTAGAAGCATTTAATTTTCTATAATACTTGCACACTCTCCATCTGGTGACTGGTCTCATGGAGATCAACTCATTCGTTGCATTAGGCACCACTATGATGCCTCCCTTCTTTGGAACACATTGCACCGGGCTCACCCGCTCACTATCAACAATCGGGTAGATTACACCGGCATCTAACCACTTGATAATTTTTCCTCACAACCTCTTGCATTGGGGGGTTCAACCACCTTGATGCTCAATACTTGGGGTGTAATCATTGACTAGCTGAATTTTATGAGTGCATATTCCCAGGAGTATGCCAATAATATCTGCAATTGTCCACCCAATAGCTATCTTGTACTGCTTGAGAACTGAGACTAGAGCTTCCCTTTGAGGTTCAGTTAGATTTGCCGCAATGATGATAGGTAATGTACTACTCTCTCCCAAGTATGCATACTTCAGATGTGATGGTAACACCTTTAACTCTAACTTTGGTGGAACTTCTACAAAGAGCTTTGCAGGTGGCGTCTCCCTGTTGCATAAGTCCAAATCCAACCTTGCTGTCGCCTCGAACCAAATGACATCCCAAGAGCATTTACTGTTTTCTCATAATCAGGAATGTTGTCACCATCAAAGTTCATCAACATGGTTGCCAATGGATCAACCCCAAGCCTCAATTCCATCGGGATTTCGGCTTCATCATCCTCATCCATTGAAATGATTGAGATGACTTGGAACTCCGAACTCTTCCCATCTTGCTGACCCACTTGAAACATCACTGTTTCTTCACCAAACCTGAAAGTGAGGAGACTCCTTTCCATGTCTAGTAATGCTTGACGTGTGGCTAAAAAGGTCTTTCCAAATGATTGAAACTGCAAAATCAACCTCACAGTCAAGTATAACAAAATCAGTAGGAAACATAAATTTGTCTACCTTTACCAACACATTATACATGATCCTCACAGGCTTCTTGACTGCTCTGTCTGCCATCAACAACCACATCATTATAGGGACAAGGCTCCCCAAAACCGAGCTTTTTGAATATAGAAAGAGGCATTAAGTTAATGCTAGCCCCCAAATCACACAGTGCTTTAGCAAATGCTAATTCTGCTACAGTGCATGGTATGGTGAATGCATGGGTCTTTGCGCTTTTGCACTAATGACTTTGTAGCGATGGCACTACAACATTGAACATTTTTGGAGAGGTCTTGGCTCACTTTTAGCTTCTTTTTGACTAGGTCTTTCATCCATATGAAATGTCCCGGTATCCTCTCAAGGGCCTCAACTACAGGAAGGTCCACTGATAACTTTTTTAGCATCGCCAAGAACTGTTCAAACTTACCTTCCTCTTTTCTCTTTCTAAGCCTTTGAGGGAAGGAGGAGGAGGCCTCGAAAAGATTTTGTTCTTCTCGGATTGCTCTTCCATGTTGCACGCTTTGGTTCCTTCCTTTATTCTCTTCATGCGGTTTCCATTTTCCACCTTTCGCATAGGGGAATCTATGGTGCTTTTGTCACTCCTAGTCATCATGGCCATGCAATGCCTTTCGTTCTTAGGATTTTGAACCGTGTTGCTAGGTAGGGTGCCCTTATGGCGTTGGTTCAATTATGAAGACACTTGCCCGAATTGTTGTTGAGTTGCTTGATTGCCACGGAATGAGACTCAATTTTCTGATTTATGCTTGAAATATCTGTCTTTGTCCCTTTCAAAGTCTCATCGCAGTGATCTGCTCTCTTCAACAATTTATCGAATATTTCTTCAATCCTCAAATTACTCGACCCGGAGCCACGGTTGTGAGGAGGCACATAAGGACCATTCCTATAGCCCTTTCTTCTCCCTCATTCTGCGTCTGGCACTCTTTCTCCCTCATAGTATCCACCCCCTTTTATCTCTTTATGCTCCATCTCGATTGACCTTGATTCCCGAAACTTTGCCTCCAATAGTCCGAGTTGGACCCTTGGGGGTTATTCCGAAAACTCGCCACTTGGTTTCTCACATAACATGCATCCTCATCAAAGAATTGATCATCATACACTGGAGTAATTGAGGTTTTGTGAGCTATTTCCTTCACACTAGCTTGATTTTGCTTCAAAACCAAATCCATGCTCGTACGGAGTTGAGCAAGTTGCTCCATAATCTCTTAATTCACTTTAGCCTGCTCACTATTTATGGCAACCACACAAGAACTCTTTGTATTACCACAGTACTCTAACCCTATGCTCTGTTGGTCTTCACCACTTGTTCTATTCTTTCGGCCACTATCTCAAATGGTTGATCAAGTAAAACACCTCCCATGATCGTGCTAGCGCAAGCTTTGCTATTATCATCAAATGCTCTGTAGAAGATCTCGACCAAAGCAACATCAACAATTTTGTGATCAGGGACCATCCTCAAGTATTTGGTGAATCTCTCCCATGTAGTGCTAAAAGAGTCTCCAAGCAATTGCTTGAAGTTGTTAATTTGGTCCTTAAGCTTCACCTTCTTTGACCTTGGGAAATATCTTTCTAAGAACACCCTTTGTAGCTCATCCCAACTCGTGATGGTACCCGGAGGTAACTCAGACAACTATACAGCTGCATTGCCAGTCAGTGACAATGGAAACACCCTCAATCCAACAATGTCAATAGAAATATTTTGTGTCCCCATGACACTTTTGCACATGAAGATGACATTTTGGAGATGATGGTGAGGATCCTCTAACGGTAGCCCTATGAATAGGCCACATTTTGGAGCATCTGGAGCAATCCACTTGATACTGTGAACTTAGCATCTGCCCTAGAGGGGGGTAGTACTATAGAACCAGTAATATCCATCGACATAGGGTTCAATCGACTGATTCCATCTGTAAGCATTTGTATTGAAATCTCTAAGATGTGGCCGGTTAACCCTTGGTGGTGGATTCTCCTCTCTACCCATATGCTCATTCGCATGCATATCCTCCTTAACCCTAATGTCCCCATTCACTCGAGCCGTCTTTCTTGGTAGTTGATGGATCTC
>JAPFFP010042030.1:0-14543 GCA_026153255.1 Solanum medicagineum | reverse complement strand
GCTTTCATGAACTGTTGCTTCAATTTTGAACTTATCTTCTACAATACCCCACTACGGCCCATAAAAGATTCTATAGCCTGTAGGGGGTTTCGTTTGATGAAATTTCAGAAAGTCCTCATCTTTTGGTCCTCAGGGTACGAGACCGAATCTATGACTAGTAAATTCATCTATGACACGTCTGCATGTTCGTAGATTCAACTTTAGAAATACACCCTTCACTAGAATTGCACACGAAACCCCTTTATGGCTCATAGAATACTCTACGGCCTGTAAAGGATCTCGTGGATCTTCAACTTCAACAACTTCTGCATATTTTGTCCAAAAACAATGCCAACCCTGAAATCCTTCAAAAACAAACATAAAAACATATCAAACCTACTAATATCGCATTGAGAACGTACAAAATTTCAAGTTTTAAGCATAAAAATATTGTATTTTGACAGCACATATACACCCTCAATTTGAATTGCAAATTATCCGATTTTACCTTGTTAGTTCTTCATGGTTCCACAACCCTAGTTGTGGATTTAGCTACTCATGATCAGTATAAATGCAAGACCTATGAATTTGAATAACATAATAGGGCACTTACACAATGGAATTAAGTACAAAAAAAATTCAAAGCTTCAATGAGAATCACAAGATTGAAATTAGAAGATGAAATTAAAGTTTACAAGTGTTTCTCAAACTCTTTATTATTTCTTTCTTTGTTCTCCTCTTTCTCTCTAAGAAAAATAATCTAAAAATCTATTTATAGTGTTTAAAATACATATTCAAAACAAAATAGGACAACTGGGTCGGCAGGCTCTCCGAGATACTCTACGGGTCGTATAACAATTTACGGATCGTAGTTGGGCTTTCGTGAACTATTGCTTCAATTTTGAACTTGTCTTCTACAATACCCCTCTACGGCCCATAAAAGATTCTATTACCAGTAGTGGGTTTCGTTTGATGAAATTTCAGAAAGTCCTCATCTTTTGGTCCTCAGGGTACGAGACCGAATCTATGACACGTCTGCATGTTCGTAGATTCAACTTTAGAAATACACCCTTCACTAGAATTGCACACGAAACCGCTTTATGGCTCATAGAATACTCTATGGCCTGTAAAGGATCTTGTGGATCTTCAACTTCAACAACTTCTGCATATTTTGTCCAAAAACAATCCCAAGCCTGAAATCCTGCAAAACAGACATAAAAAAATAGATCAAACCTACTAATATCGCATTGAGAACATACAAAATTTCAAGTTTTAAGCATAAAAATATTGTATTTTGATAGCACATCAACACTCTCAACTTAAAATTGTTGCTTTTTCTCAAGCAACAAACTCAATCTATATAAGCAGCACAGTAACACACATACCTTAATCTAATGTTATACATCTCATCAAACTTAAGCATAGATACCCACACCACTTTTCAAAACACAATCAGATAATTATCCAGCAAACCAACACAAATCAATACTTGTGACAAATGCAACTATGACAAGCGAGGTAACCATTAACAAGACACAATCACTGAATGAGTCTAATGTTAATAATGTAATGCAAGTGCCCTCACAGAAAGAAGTCTCATATCTCACTCACAATGATGTTTTCATGTATAATCCTCGGACTGTGCAAAGTCACTCACTCTCACAGAAGATATTCATATATCATGCCCAATACCACATGCTTGCCCTTATACTCATGATTAAGACCTAGAATAGGATCACTTTAGGACTTTACAGGCTTGTAACGTACGCTTAGGGGCCTTTGTAGGATGCTTTGGGAACATAGTCACTAAAGTCCCTCCTTCACACTGTAATTTTCTACACTTTCGCCCTACCACCTCTGTTACTTTTATTTCATTCTCCCTTTCTGCTATTTCATGCTTTTCTAGATACTTTCTTTTCATTTTTCAGCTTTTTGCCTTGTATTTGCACTTCATTTTTCTCTGTAGTTCATAACTAAGGCGTCACTCATTTTTCTTGCACTCTAACATATCTTTTTCTCCTTTTCCATGTATCATTATCTTTTCCCTCTTTATTTTTTGTTTTACCCTTACACTAGCCACTCTCACCTTAGGCTTTTGGCCTGAGTTGAGGTGTACATTATCCAACTTCTGAACCATGGAAACATTTGGTAACCACCCTCAACTTAGGCTTTTTGCCTCAACCAAGGTGCACAATGTTCAAGGAAGGACCAGGGTCAATTTCAGGATTTTATATCCAATAAGGCTAGGTCATTTAGGTTTTTACAAACAAAAGGTATATGTTAGGCTCAAACATTAGGATCAAGGGATATTTCACACATTTGGTTAGTTATTTAGGCTGAGTGGACTGTTATGAACAATGACCTAAGATCTTTTCCTAATCCATCTAACCTACAGTCTAAGTCATAGTAATAGGGTAAGTTCTGAATTGAATCACAATACATGAATTAACAAATTAAGCTCACACTCACATGACACTAATTACACTATCAACACAAACTCTTAGATCATGTTTTTTATCTCAATTTATCCTCACTTATCAGAATAAGTATTGTCAACACAATTAAACATGTATGGTTTCTATCTAGACTAACTAATAAAAAATTTGGTGGGTATCATTTTTCACAAAAAGGCACAAAAACACACATATGCCACATATATCAGTACTATATGCTACAAATACTACCTAAACATCCTAAACATGCCAGCAGAAATTAAATATATGGGGAAAGAGAACACTAGCAAGAAAAGCCCTAGGATTCAAAAATTGGTATAGTGATAGGCCAAGGCTACTTAGGCTTCATTAAGGCCTATAATTACCCACATCCCATCGAAAAATAGGTGCGTTATCCTCGATGCACATAATCAAAATAAAATAATGTATCAGGTTAAAAAAACATACATGGGCACCTGTCTCTACCTTGGGTTTCCTCCCAAGCAGCGCCTAATTTATTTTTGCGGGATGACATAGATAGCTTGGTATTCAGACTTTGCCAAGCTTTCGTGTTTCCTTGACAACTATTGTAGAAGGATCGGTGGTGCTCCCCTCACCACTAGTCATAACCATCTTGCACCGTTTAGTATCCTTTATGTTTTGGACTGTGTTGCTGGGCACGATGCCCTTTTGGAACTGACTTAGTTGAGTTGATAGTTGAACAAATTGAAGTTCGAGCTGTTTGATCACGATAGAATGAGATTCAATTTTCTGATTTATGCTGCCGATGTCTGACTTAATCCCCTTCAAGGTCTCATCCTGTGCGTCAGCCTTCCTTAACAATTGGCCAAACATCTCCTCAATCTTAGAATTGCTGGTACCCATATCACAATTGTGGGGGGCACGTAATGACCGCTCCTGTAGCCATCTTTATGGTCCCCTTCTACACATCTCTCCTGTCCCTTCTGCCTGGCATGATAACTTTCATGGATGCTTCTAGAACTAGCTAATTCTCGCGTTTGCTCCATTAGCATCTCCATGTTGGTGTTATTTCTGGCAAGCATTTGCCTGATCTCCTTATTTACTTTTGCTTGCTCTGAGCTTATGCCAATCGTAACCGAGTGTTTGGTGATAAGCTTATTCCTTGGCCTCTACACGCGATTCAACTTGGCTGTCATATCTAGCAGCTTAACAATCTTTGCGAATGATTGATCTATGAATATGCCCCCAAAGATGGTGTCAGCATACACTTGGCTATTTGCATCCAGTGTACGGTAAAAGATCTCTACCAATGCCTTATCAACAATTTAATGATCCGAGACACTCCTCAAGCATTTTGTGAGCCACTCCATACTACTGATCAAGTCACCAGGAAGTTTCTCAAACTTGTTGAGTTGGTCTTTCAACTTGAGCTTCTTCGATCTCGGGAAGTACCTCTCCAAAAAGGCTTTTTGGAACTCAGTCCAACTGGTGATCGAACTCTGCGGGATCTTGGCTTGGATAACCATAGTGTTGTATTGCCTGTCAGAGATAATGGGAAGACACGAAGTCCCATGACATCCATAGACAGATTTTGTGTTTTCATCACACTCTTGCAGACAAATACAACGCTGTGTAGATGGATATACGGATCCTCCGATGGTAGGCCCAGGAACAACCCACGATTCTGCAACATTTGAAGTAACCCACTCGAAATCATGAACTTTGTGTCAGTCAGTAGTAAGAAAAGCGAGATGAAAAAATCATGTACTGGGTATAAGAAAAATGAGTGATGCCTTAATCGTGAGCTAAAAATCAAAATGAAGAATAAAAAGAAGGCAAAAAGATGAAAAATGAAAAGAAAGCATCCAGAAAAGCTTGGAGTCGAAAAAAGGGAGAATAAGGTGAAAATGACAAAGTTGGTGGGGCAAAAGTGTAGAAAAACATAGTGTCAAAGAGGGATTTTAGTCACTATGTTCTCATAATATCATACCAAAACCCTCTGAGCCTACATTATAAGCCTAGAAAGTCCTAAAGTAATATGAGTACAGTTAGTTGAAGGTCCTACTCATGAGTATAGGGGGAAGCCTATGGTATTAGATATGATGCATGAAGATCTTTTGTGTGAGTGAGTGATTTGGCGTAGTCCCAAAGGTTATACATGAAAACATCACTGAGTGTCAGATATGAGACTTCTTTGTGTGTGGACACTTGCATTGAATTGTTAGTACTAGACTTATTCAGTGATTGTGGAATGTTGATAATACCTTTCTTTTCATAATTATATTGTCATATACATCAGTTTGTATTGGTTCGCTAGATAGCTATCTGATCCTGTTTTGAAAAGTGGTATTGGTGTCTGAGTTTGATATTTATTTGATGTATGCCATTGGGTTGAGGTCTGTGTGTTATTGTATTATCTATATAGATTGAGTCCATTGCTTGAGGACAAGCAATAATTTTCAGTTGAGGGTGTTGATGTGCTGCCAAAGTACAACACTTTTGATGCGTAAAACTTAGAATTTTGTGTGTTTTCAATGCAATGCTAGTTGGTTTATGTGTTTTTGTGTTTATATTTGCAGGATTACAAGTTCGCCTTGATTTTTGGAAAAAATGTAGAAGTTCCTGATTTTCGCTGCTATACGAGACCCTTTACGGACAGTAGATCATTCTACGGGCCATAGGGTGGTTTCGTGAACATTTCTAGTGAGGTGACTTTCTGAAGTTCATCAGATGAAATCCCTTTTACAGGTTGTAAACTACTTTATGAATCGTAAAGGGGTGTCATAAAGTTGAAGTCCAAATTTCCAGTAGCTGAGTACGAGACCCTGATTACGGGCCGTGGAATGCAATACGGCCCATAAACCCCTTTCGTATGGCATCCAACCAGTTCTCCTATTTTGTTTAGGACTTAAATTGTAATGATTATAAATAAGTTTTTTAGGTTATTTTTCACAAGTTTTCGTCCAGTACTCAGAGAACTCAGTAATTAGAGAGGGAAAATTGTGAGATCATATTGGAGAGTCTTTGAGAACACTTGTGTTTGAATTTCATCTTTAAGCTTGTGATTCTTGTTGAAGTTGAATTTGCTTGTTCTTAATTCTATTGTGTAAATGTTCAATTATGTTTTCTTATTGAAGTTGGATTTGGTTGTTCTTAATTCTATTGTGTAAGTGTTCAATTATGTTTTCTCAATCCATAATTCTTGCATCCACACAAAGCATGAGTAGCTAAATCCACAACTAGGGTTGTGTGAACCATGAAGTAATAACAAAGTAAAACCGGATAATTCATAAGTCTTGGAAGGTGTATATACACGTATTAATTAACTCTCTACGCTTTACATGTTTTCTCATGGTGAACAACACTAGAACTCGGCTAGTGTTACTGACTAAACCAGTAATGAATAGGAAAGAGATTAATTAACAGGATTCGATTGATGTGTTCTCATCTAATCAACCAAATTGGGCCAAGGGGAGGTTGTACTGAGACTAATAGTAAGGGTTAGTAATGCACACTACAGATATGGGCCAAGTCGCATAGTGAAATTCACCTCTCACCTTTGACCAAAGGGCTTGACGAACGTTACTTACCATCCTACATGCTATATACTAGAAAAGAATTAGGTTATCCGGTGATGCTGAGTTGGGGAATCATGGAGAACATAATACCCTAGTTTCTCTCCATATTAACTTCTCTCTTGTGTTAGGTAGTTTAGTTATATTTTCCATTGATTATTGCAAAACCCCCCCTTTGGGGAAGTAAGTTGGTTAACCATTCGAATTGCAATAAGTAAATTCTCTTGAGTCTTCGTATTCCCTGTGGGTTTGACCCTAACCTTTTTTAGGTTCTATTTCTTGACAGCGACCGCTTTATCCTCTAAAAAAAGGAAGTGTAACTTAGGCGATATCAACTCTAAAAAACCCTCCATTTCTCCCTCTTCATTGCTCTTCAAGAATGTCTAGATGTATATGGAGAAAGAATACACCTAGGGTACTGATAAAAGCCCCCAAAATAAGTCTGTAACGTCATACATTTTAATTAAAAAAGGATAGGAAAAGTTAGGAATTCCCCTCTTAAAATTGTCGATGGGAACCACGAAACCTCGTTTATAGGCCGTAATTTACCTCTCGTAGGTGAGGGTGTCCCAAAAGTTGAGTTGCTGGAAATCGACCTAGAACTTACGAAACCTCTTGCTATGGGCCATAAAGTACCTTATGGGCCATTTAATGACTCGTGGTTTCAAGGTCCAAAAAACTTGCTTCCCTGGAACTTTAACCTGCTAAACCAAACTTACGAGCCATAAGTCAATTGACGGACCGTATGATAACTCGTAACTCAATTATTTAGAAAAATAGATTTCTAGATCATCAGCTCACAAAACCTATTCCATGGTCGTAGAATTATGTACGGTCTCTATGAAATCTCGTACATGGATCTCAAACTTAAAAAAGTTTTCACCAAGTCACATGAGCAACTACGAGGCCTCATTTGTGGGCCATAGATCACTCTACGACCTGTAGATGACCTTCGTGGTTTCTTGTAGTGATTTTTCTCAGGTATTTTTTCTTAGTTTTCTTTGGGCATATAATCAGACTAGGTGGAAAGAATTAGGGGTGTTACATTATCTCCCCCTCCCTCCCCCAGGATCATTTGTCCTTAAATAAAGAGAAATCTAGGAACCTAGTCAAGGCATGAATCTTATTATGGATCTAACAATCAAACAACTCTCAACTCACTCATGCAATAAATTAATCAAGCAATTAAGCAAGCAAAGCAAGTAAATAGTTAACAAATCAGTTTAATCATCACTCAGACTCTAGGATACTACTATCAGTCAAACTCAAAATAGAGGGGAACTTAAGAATTAGGAAAGAATCATTACCATCAACTCTCTCATCATCAGCAAGTAGAAATAAATGTGGGTATCTCCCCTTCATATCCTCCTCTGATTCCCAAGTAGCTTCTTCTAACAACTGATTTCTCCATAACACCTTGACAAACGCAATCCCTTTGGTTCTAGCTTGCAAACCTGACGATCAAGGATGTGAATGGGAATCTCCTCATAGCTTAAGCTATCCTTCACTCCAATACTCTTAACCGGCACAACCAACTATGGCTTCCAGACACTTCTTAAGCATTAAAATGTGAAAAACTTGATGGATGGCCGCTAACTTTGGTGGTAGCTCCAACTCGTATGCTACATTGCCCACTTTTGCCAAAATTGGTAAGGACTAATATACTTCAAACACAACTTCCCTTTCTTTCCAAATCGCATCACACCCTTCATAAGTGACACTTTCAAATACACCCAATCGTTGACCTCAAACTCTAAGTCTCTTCTCCTAACATCGGTGTAAGACTTTTGTGGACTCTGTGCAGTCTTCAACCTTTCTCATATGATCTTCACCTTTTTCATGGCTTGGTGAGCTAAGTTTGACCCAACCAATACAACTCTACCCATCTCAAACCAACTAATCGGTGATCTACACCTCCTTCCATACAGTGCTCGTATAGAGTCATCTGGATGCTCGAAAAAAAGTTGTTATTATAGGCAAACTTAATCAGAGACAAATGGTCATCCCAATTACCCTTAATTCAATGACACAGACCCTTAACATATCCTCCAAAGTTTGAATCGTATGATCTTCTTGACCATCAATCTGTGGGTGGAAAGCAGTGCTGAGATTCACCTTCGAACCAGGCCTTTCTAGAAGGATGTTCAGAACTAGGCAGTGAATTGGGATCCTCTATCTTAGATGATGGACAAGGGGACTCCATGTAGTTTGACAATCTCCTTTATGTATAATTGGGCATAATCCTCACTACCAAGAAGTGCACAGATTTTGTCATCCGATCAACTATCACCCAAATTAAATCATGCTGTCTGCGAGACCTTAGTAAGCCTGTGACAAAGTCCATGTTAATCATCTTCCACTTTTATTCTAGAATCTCAAATTTTTTGGATATTCCATATGGCTTTTGGTACTCAACTTTAACTTCTTGGCGATTTGGACATCTAGAAACGAACTCTGCAATCTTTCTCTTTATTCCATTCCACCAGTAGACCTCTCTCAAGTCATGGTACATCTTAGTTGACCCTGGGTGGATAGAATACCTAGAGTTATGGGCCTTTGCCATGATCCTTTCTCAAATACCATCAACATCTGAAATAGTCAATTTGCTTTGATACCTTAATACTCCATCTCCGCCTTTGACAAATTCCATTGCTTTCTACTTATGTACGTCTTCCTTCACTTGGAGTAAGATGGGATCTTGGTCTTACTTCTCTTTTACCTCTACCACAAGAGATGATGTAAACCTATTATGCACAATTATTCCACCTTCACGAGATTTATCTAGTTGAACTACCAATCGCGCTAGTCTGTGCATCTCTTTAGCTAACTCTTTCTTCTCTTCTTCCATATAAGCGATGCTTCCCATAGACAACCTGCTAAGAGCATCAGCAACTATGTTAGCTTTACCTGGATGGTAGAGGATGCTTATATCATAGTCCTTGAGTAACTCAAGCCATCTCTCTCCCTCAGATTAAGCTCTTTATGGGTGAAGACATATTGCAGGCTCTTATGGTCTGTGAATACATCAACATATGCCCCATGTAAGTAGTGGCGCCATGGCTTGAGGGAAAACACCACTACTGCCACTTCCAAATCATACGTGGGATAATTCCTCTCATGCATCTTGAGTTATCTTGAAGCATAAGGAACAACTTTATCCTTCTGCATCGATACACATCCCAATCACACTCTCTAGGAATCACAATAAATGACAATCCATCAGTTCCTTAGGGCAAGGTCAACACTGCGGCAGTAGCCAACTTTGTTTTTTAACTCTTGGAAACTCTTCTCATACTCATCAAACCATTGAAACTTAACCTTCTTCTGAGTCAATCTAGTAAATGGTGTGGATATAGAAAAGAATCCATCGACAAACCTGCGGTAATAAACAACTAGACCTAGACAAATTCTTATATAAGTTGGAAAGGTTGGTCTAGGCCAATTCTTTATTGCCTCAATCTTCTGAATATCCGCCTGAATGGCATCGCCCGAAACTATATATCCTAGAATGCCTTAGGTTTGAGCCAAAACTCACACTTTGAAAACTTTGCATATAACTCATTATCCTTGAGCGTTTGCAAAGCAATTCTAAGGTGATTAGCATGCTCCTCCTTATCTCGAGAATACACCAGAATATCATTGATAAACACAATCACGAACATGTCAATGTACTATATGAATACTCTGTTCATCAAATCCATAAAAGCTGAGGCGCATTTTTCAACCCAAAAGACATTACAAGAACTTGAAGTGTCCATAGGAGTTCAGAAAGCCATCTGTGGGATGTCATGTTCTCTCACCTTCAACTGGTGATAACCTAACTGAGGTCTATTTTTGAGAAAATAGCGGCACCCTAAAGTTGGTCAAACAAATCATCAATCCTTGGGAGGGGATACATATTCTTGATTGTCACCTTATTCAGCTAGAGTTGGTTAATGCACATTCTGAGGAAAACGTCCTTCTTTCTCTTGAATAAAATAGGAGCACCCCATAGAGAAACGCTCAACTTAATAAATCCCTTCTCTAGAAAATATCTCAGCTTCTCTTTCACTCTTTCAACTTGGCGAGGGCCATCCTATATGGCAGAATAGAGATAGGCTGGGTGTTAGGAAGAACATTAATTCCAAAGTCAATGTCCCTATCAGAAGGAGTACCAGGCAGATCCTCAGGAAACTCATTCATAATTGGGATAGAATCGAGGGTAGCGGACTCAACATCATTAGACTTAACTCGCACAAGGTGATAATACATCCCTTAGATAGGAAATAAACTTACCCTTAAGCGCGATAGAATCTCCTTTCCGCTCTAATACAGGATCATTCAAAAACTAAAATTTGACAGTTCGAGTTCTACAACTGGTAGAGGCATAACAGGCATAAAGCCAATCCATGCCAAGGGTCACATTGAAATCAACCATCTCCAATTCAATCAAATCCGCAAAAGTATCCCTATGATAAACGAACACCACAAAATCCCTATTGATCCGTTCAGCCAGGATAGACTTATCAATAGGAGTAGAAACAGAGAATGGCTCAAGCAAGAACTCCAGAAGAGTCACAAATTTACTAGCCACATATGGCATCACAAATTAAAGAGTAACCCGAATCAAGCAATGCATAATAATCAAAAGTAAAGATTCAAAGCATACCATAACAACATCTGGTGCAACCTCTTGGTTTGGTCGATTCCCTATTGCATACATACGGTTTGTCCTACTGCCCATTCCTGGTGCAACCTCTCTCTGGTTACCTTTGACTGGTGGTGTAATAGTGAAGGCTAGGCCTTATTATTCCATAATGGACACTTCCTCTGAAAATGACCCATCTCACCACACTTATAGAAACCATTACCTCCCTCTTTACACTCCCCCAAGTGCATCCTGCTACATTTCCCACAAGGTGGCTTCCCTTTCGAGCAAAGGGTCACGCTGGTCTAAGACTAGAAACACTCTGCTTTAGAGTTCTGCTGACCCTGGAACTTCTGATCATACCTATTGTTTGGAGCTGGTGCTCTAGCTAAGGATAACGCATAACTGTTTGATCTTCTCTGGAAGTAGGACCTGTTACCCTTACTCTTTTTAGGCTGATTAGACTCAAACCCTACTAACTTAGCCTTATTACTAAGATTCTTTTCTCTGTCATTCTTCTTATCCTCTTCTACTTGTTGTGCAAAGACCATAAGCCTAGAGATGTCCGTACCTGACATCAACAATGTTACCTTGCACTCTTTCTTCACATGCTTACCCAAGCCAAATATGAACTTTCTCATCCTTGACCTTATGTCCTAGACCATTTTTGGAGCATATCTGGATAGCTAGATAAACTTGAGGATGTACTCCTTGATGGTCAAACCCTTCTGCTTTAGCTTTACGAACTCTTCGATCTTTGCCTCCCTCAACTGCTGGGGAAAGAAGTGATCAAGGAAAGCACTCTCAAATTCATCCCACTTATCAGGCTTGGCCTTCTCACCTCAACCTTCTTCCTACTAATTATACCACACATTTGCCACACCCTTAAGTTGATAAAAAGCAAATTTAACTCATTTAGCATAGCCTTCAACAGCTTCCATATCTCATCAATAAAGTTCTGGAGGTCCTTCTCAACCTTCGACCATATGAAGACTGGTAGGTCCATCCTAAGAAAATCCCTAAGCTTGGTTGAAGGAATTGGCTCTTGGAAGCTAGAATTAGGAGCCTGTGAACTCTAATTCCCACTCTAAGAAGCTACCAGCTGGGTGAGCATAGTGATAGCTCCTTTGAAGTCATCACATATGCTAGGAGCAAGTGGAGCAGTAGGTACTGGTGGAACTCCAGCAGCTCTAGCTAGTCAACCTCGACCCTTCGTCCCCATTCAAGTAGGAACCTCTGAAGTTGGGTTCTCAGTATTGTTGGTTGGTGCACTTCCTTGGGTGACGGTACACTTAAGAGGCACGATCTGCAAATGAGTAACGTACGTGTTAGAAAAAGGGCTTTATAAAGTTAAACTCTATCGCATGAACTCAGAATATAAGAAAGTGTAACAATTCCTAATGTCCAATCGACTTCTTCTTATAAACTGTGGTACACAACACACCCATAAATAAGACTCTACTAGACCCGACTTCATAGACTCCCTAGGATACTTGAACTCTGTTCTCTGATATCAAGTTTTTTCACAACCTGGGAGGGACTCTTGGTGTGGCCAATACTTGAAGAACCATTACTAATTTCCCAATAGAACCATCAGGACTCATTGTCACATCATACTCATTAATAGAAGAATACTCAAGAGAAGATATCAAATAAATAATAAATTAAACTCTGATAAAATAGTCGTCAACGGTCAGGTTTGGAAAAGTAAAAGTAAATCATCAACCTTTACTCAATGCCTATGAAGCATATACTCTCATCGAGATAATGCCAAGACAAGTCCTGAGCTATCTCAACAAAAATAGTTCTAATACTCAAATAAAAGAAGAAAAGAAAAGCTCCTCCAAAAGCAAGGAGGGCTTACAAAACTCTTAAAAAGTAGGAAGCTGGACCACAACAATAAGCTGTCTAAAATCTTCAATTACCTGTATCTGCATCATTAATTATGCAGGCCTAAATGGACGTCAGTACATGGAACATACTGGTATGTAAAATGGCTTAAGAAACAATAAAGGCTCAAAATCAATCAGTCACTCAATTCAGAACTCAGCTCATCAACTCACGACTCAACTCATTGAGAAATGCAGGTTTAAAGTTTTAAAAAGAATCATGCTTTGAAACAGATCCAATTTCATGCAACTTAGTTTAAAATAGGATGTGCTCAATCAAGTGTTTCTTGGAAGTTTCTCTAATCGACATAACTCCCACCACCATAAGTTTGGTGATGCACAATGAAGCCTTCATTGCCACGCCCATCATATACTTGCTAAGGTAAAGGATATCAGCCCCCCTCTCTCTCTCTTCAACCCAAAGAGAATGTCCATCTTTTGGGACATGAGCCGCCAGAGTTAACTGTACAACTATCCTATGCTGGTAACGTAGTTCTGGGGTGTTATTCCCTCACCCAAGTTGGTGCTCAATAATCCTTCCAATACTTAAACGTGCTTATGTCAACAAACTCAAAACTTACTCTTTAGATTATCTCAAATCAACTCAACTCATTCACTCATCAACTCAGCCAATTAGGTAAAAGAACCATGTAATGCAATCAAAACTCAGATTCAAATGATCATTTAGGCTCCACTCAGTCATACTCATCACATAACACAAGTAAGATGTTGCATAGATATACACACATACAAGCCATATGCTCCTCATGCTCAATTTATTAAATTTGAACAACCACAGTCATAGTCTTAATTTGATCAATGCAATAGATATTATATAGAATAATGCCAAATAGGGTTCATAGTACTGAATGCAATTTTTATACTCCAATTCCATAGGACCAACATATAACTCATTGATTTACTCACAATTACATATAGAAACTCAAAATAAATGTAAACAACTCAAAGATTAGAATAATGAGACTTTCAATACTCAGTTCTTACACACGAACTCGACCAAGTAAACAAAAAGGCGTGTGGACAGACTCAATTCTACGCTTTGGGAAGCCTTAATACTTGGAACTAGGAAGAACAATCAACCTTTTAGCGCTCCTCAGGCTTGAACTTTGCAAATCCCCTCACTTTTCTCCCTTTTCGATGCTCTTCAAGAATTTCTAAGTGTATATGGAGAAATAATGCACCTAGGGTATGATAAAGGACCAAAAATAAATCCAAAATGTCATAGGCTTTAATTAAAAAGGATTGGAAAAGTCAGGACTGCGCCTCTTAACATTATCAGTGGGAACTATGAAACCCCGTCTACGGGCCGTAAGTTACCTCTATCAACTCTGCTTCTTTAGCTGCATGTAAAATGGATTGGAAGGAAGCCTCTTCATAGGCAAATCTAAACACAACCATATGTATAGAATGGTTTAATCCTCTAAAAAAGTCTATGGGTCCTCTTGACCTCATCTAGAATAATACCTAGGCATGCATAGAAAATTTATAGAAGCTGATCTAATACTCTATTAACTATGAGGCTACCTTATCTCAGACTCTCAAATCTCAACCTGCTCTTTTTGCTTACACTCTATAGAATGAATTTATCATATAAAGCACTAACAAATACCTCCCAAGTCATCGATGGAGATATGACCAGTATAGATCCTAAACAAACTTTCCATCATTCCCAATGAGTCAATCTTGCTAGCATTGGAAAGAGAATTCAGTGATTATTAATTTGATAGGTTATAGGACACCTAATACTTTGTATGCTTAGAGTTATGATCATTTAAAATTGACCATTGCATAATCTAATGCAAAAACTTAATCGATAGGAAATTTTTGAACCCGACTAAGTATTAGAGGTCTCTTATGACCCTACTCCACTTCTAACACAATTCACACATATAGGAATGAGCCTTAAAACATAGGTACATGTAAGACATCACTAGGTTAAAGCTTAAATACTTACAGTGAAACAATTCGAATCTTATGAATAAAGTTATGGGATGTTATAATTTTGTTCTGATATAGAACTAAAGCAAACATGTCAAAA
>JAPFFP010042029.1:0-14543 GCA_026153255.1 Solanum medicagineum | reverse complement strand
GCTATTATGCTTCTGTCGACTATTGGACCCGGATTGTTAAGTTCGAATTTCCTAATGAGCCTATCTTAGAGTGGAGAGGGAGTTCTATTGCCCCTAAGGGAAAAATCATCTCTTATCTTAGAGCTAGAAACTTGATCTCCAAAGGTTGCATTTACCACTTTGTGAGAGTTAAGTCTGATGATGATGAATTTGCTACTCTTGAGTCAATCCCAATTGTAAATGTGTTTCCTGAGGTATTCCCTGATGATCTTCCTAGAGTCCCTCCTAATAGGGAGATTGACTTTGGGATCGATGTTCTTCCCGAGACCAAACCCATTTCAATTCCACCCTATAGAATAGCCCCTGCAGAGTTGAAAGAATTGAAAGAGCAATTGAAGGACTTGTTAGAGAACGGTTCCATAAGGCCTAATGTCTCACCTTGGGGTGCTCCTATCATATTCGTGCATAAGAAAGATGGGTCTCTAAGAATGTGTATAGACTACCAGCAGTTGAATAAGGTTACCATAAAGAATAAGTACCCTCTTCCCATAATAGATGATCTGTTTGACCAACTTCAGGGTGCTACTTGTTTCTCAAAGAAAGACCTCAGATCGGGGTATCACCAGTTGAAGGTGCGGGAACATGACATCCCAAAGATAGCCTTTAGGACATGGTATGGCCATTTTGGGTTCTTGGTTATGTCCTTCGGGTTGACAAATGCACTGCAGCTTTCATGGATTTGATAAATAGGGCATTTAGGCCATATCTTGATATGTTCGTGATTGTGTTTACTGATGACATTCTAGTATATTAAAGGGATAAGGACGAGCATTTTAATCACCTTAGAGTGGTTTTGCAAACATTCAATGATCATGAGTTGCATGCGAAATTCTCCAAGAGTGAATTTTGGCTCAAGTCAGTGGCTTTCCTAGGCCCTGTTGTTTCTGGAGATGGTATTCGGGTGGATACTCATAAGATTGAGGCGGTCAAGAACTGGCCAAGACCAAATTCTCCAGTAGAAATAAAAAGCTTCTTGGGTTTAGCAGGCTACCATTACAGATTTGTTGAAGGATTCTCTTCTCTGTCAGCCTCGTTGACAAAGATGACTTAGAAGAAGGCCAAGTTTTAGTGGTCTAGAGTTGGACTGGGTTGTGTATTTATGTAGAGAAAGAAAGTGATAGCTTATGCTTCCAGACAACTTAAGATCCATTAGAAGAATTATCCAACCCATGATTTAGAGTTGGCAACAGTGGTATTAGCACTTAAGATCTGGTGTCATTGTTTGTATGGAGTGCATGTGGACGTGTTCACTGACCACAAGAGGTTGCGGTACGTGTTCAGTCAGAAAGAGCTCAACCTGCGGCAGAGGAAGTGACTGAAGTTGCTTAAGGATTATGATATGATCATTCTCTACCACCCAGGTAAGGCTAACATTGTTACTGATGCTCCTAGAAGGATGTCCATAGGTAGCACTGCCCATGTGAAGGAAGGGAAGAGAGAATTAGCCAAGGAGGTGCATAGATTGGCTCGATTACGAGTGCTACTTGAGGAGAACAACAAAGGCGGGGTCAATGTTCAAAATGGTTCCGCTTCACCCTTAGTGTCAAAAGTGAAAGAAAAGAAAGACTAAGACCCTGTCTTACTCCAATTGAAAGAGGCAATTCACAAGCAGAAGGTAATGGTTTTCTCCAAAGGGGGATAATGGGGTATTGAAATATCAAGGGAGATTGTGTGTGCGCGAAATTGATGGTGTTAGAGACAGAATCATTTTCGTAGCTGATAGCATGAGATATTCCATCCATCATGGTTCCACCAAGATGTACCACTACTTGACAGAAGTCTAATGGTGGAATGGGATAAAGAAAGACATTGTTGAGTTTGTCTCAAAATGTCCAAATTGCCAACAGGTTAAGGTTGAACATCTGAAACCATGTGGGTTAGCTCAGATTGAAATTTCGAAATAGAAGTGGGGGATGATCAACATGGATTTCATCATGGGATTACCCCAATACTTAAAGCAACATGATTTGATATGGGTGATCGTTGATAGGATGGCAATATCAACCAACTTCTTGGCAGTCAAGACAACTTACACTGCTGAGGAGTGTGCCCGACTGTATGTTCGTGAGATTGTGAGGTTGCATAGGGTTCCCTTGTCCATCATCTCGGATAGAGGATCTCAATTCACCTCTGAATTTTAAGAGATCCTTTCAGAAAGGATTGGGCACGAAAGTACATCTGCGCACAGGTTTTCACCCTTAGACGGATGGACAGGCAGAGCGAACCATTAAAAATTTGGAGGATATGCTGAGAGCATGTGTCATCAACTTCAAATAAAATAGGGATGATCATCTACCGTTGATTGAGCTTGCATACAATAATAGCTACCATGCTAGCATTCAGATGTCCCCTTATAAGGCATTATATGGGAGGCAATGTAGATCACCAATTGGCTTGTTCGAGGTCGGTGAAGCCGAGTTGATTGGACCTGATATTATGCACCAGTCTATGGTAAAGGTGAAAGTTATCAAAGAAAGATTGAAGACAACCAGAGTCATTAGAAGTCATAAACGGATGTGAGAAGAAGAGATTCGGAATTTGAGGTAGATGATTGGATATACTTGAAGGTGTCATCCATGAAGGGTGTCATGAGATCTGGAAGAAAGGAAAGCTGAGCCCCCATTATATCGAACCATACCAAATCGTAAGAAGGATTGGGAAGGTTCCTTATGAGCTAGATTTGCCTTCCGGGCTAGATGGAGTTCACCTAGTGTTTCATGTGTCTATGCTGAAGAAGAGTTTGGGGGATCTAGCCTTAGCAATTCCTATGGAGAGTACAGGTCTGAAGGATAGCTTATTATGCGAAGAAAGTCCAGTCTAGATCCTTAACCAACAAGTTCGTAGGCTGAGGAATAAAGAGATAGCCTCCGTTAAAGTCCTATGGAGGAATCAATTTGTTGAGTGATGATGGTCATACTCCAATAAGAAAGTGGTCGCTATCAGTAATTAACCTAACCGAGGTTAGGGTTGAATCCACAGGGAATATAGGGCTTGAACTATAAGATTTCACTACTAATTATTTCAAGTATCTACAACTACAATCTCTAAATGGGGGGGGAGGGGTTGTGGTTCAAAGACAAAATGAAATAAACACTACCTAAAATGCGGGAAAATGCTCTATTTTGGGAATAACTTGCGAATTGTGTTGCCCATGGTTCGTTGACTCAATGACCCTAGATATTATAACTAAAATTAGTGAATCATATGCAGGACAATGACTTGAGTTCTTCCAGCCCTCTTGTGAAGGTGAAGGTAGAATTTCACCATGACGCTTGGTCGGCTACCATGGCGTGCCAACTAACCGTTACCCATTGTCCCAGTCAACCTCCCCTTGGTCAGGTTTGGTCGATTAGACGGGAACACATCAACCGAATTCTGTCATCTACTTCTCTTTTCCTATTTGTCACTACCTTGGTCGGGATCGTAATAGTAGGCAGGGATTGGTGTTGGCCACCACCAAACAACATTATTCATGATGGAAATAGATAATACACGAAAAAACATGCAAAAAAAACCTAGGTCATCTCAAGTCAATGGTTCACACAACCCCAAGTTGTGGGTGCTTAGCTACTCATGACTAAGATAAAACACACCAAATGCAAATAATAGACATAGTTGAGAGTTTCACAAATATCAATGGAGGAGATAGGCACCAAAAATTACAAACCCACAAGCTTGATTGATCAACAATAAGTACAAAGAAAGATTTGCAATTCCCAAAATGAGTTCTCCAAGAAAGAACAATAAACTACCCTAAAAACCTATGAAAAACTTCAAAATGTAATGTAGAAAATGTCTACTGGTCGAACTCTCCTCAAAAAACCTAACTTAAACTATTTAGAGTATTTACAACGCAACCCTAGAAATTATGCAGAAAAGATAGCTGACGTCTGATAATTTTCGTAGCTACGACTCGTAAGAGGTCCTACGAGTTGTAGTTGGGGTCTCGTCTCAGGTCTTGGAATCTTGGACTGAACTGGTACGACCCATAGGTACGAGTCGTTGCTTGAGTTATGACTTGTATGCTGGTCTCATAGTCTTGGTCTTCAGTTTTTTGATCCAACATTTTGGCTCTCTGATTCTTGCTACGAGTTCACCTATACGAGTCATAGTGTGTATTACGAATTTTAGGATGGGCTCATAGGAATGACCTTCACTTGGCAGATTTCTGATTTTTGGTCTCTGATTCCTGCTACGACACAACCTATGGCTTGTAGTGTGAGCTATGACTCGTAGGTAGGCTCGTATGGCCTATGCTTCAGCAATATCTGCAACTTTTCTTCAAAACCATGCCAAACAAACTTTTCTGTAAGATTAACACAAAAGCACATCAAAGCACTAAAAAGTCACTCTAAAAACTCACAAAATCCCTTGTTTTAGGCACCAAATGTGTTGTAACTTGACAGCACATCAACACTCTCAACTTAGAATTGTTGCTTGTCCTCAAGTGATGACTCAATCTATGCAGACAAAGAGAAATACGTAGCTGCTATATCAATGGCATATACAACAGCTAATTTAGTTTAGGTACCCAACTATTATTTTCAAAATAGAGTTGTAAGGTTGTAAGGTTATTGAGCAAGCTAGAACATCATGAGAGACCTAACAATCCAACTATGACAAGCTAAGGAGCGTCAACCATCCACAGTCACTGGTATAGTCATATGCTACTCAAGTAGTGCAAATGCCCTCACTGGAAATAAGTCCCTCATACTCACTCAAAAAAATTTAGAATTCAGGGACTAAGGAAGCATTCTCACTCTCAAAATTGAAAACCAACACATACTGACTAACACCATAGGCTTGCCTCTATACTCATTTTTTGGCTTGGTGATAGAGTGGAGTTGGATCACTTTAGGAGTTATAGGCTTGTAACATAGGCTCAAGGTGCTTTGGTGTGTCATTTTGGGCAAGTAGTGACTAAAAGCTATCCTTGAATCATGTTTACCAACACTTTTTGCTTTAATAATCCAACCCCCTTTTTATTAATCCACCCTTGTTCTCTTGCTTTGAACTTGTTTCAAGTGCTTTCTTTCTCTTTTTCAGCTGTGCCTTGATTTCAAATTCATTTTTGCTACTTTTTCTCAATTAAAGGCACTTTTCTTCTTTGTTTTCACTCGGTTCATGCTTTTTTTTCTTTCTTTCTTGATTTCCTAACTAACCACCTTATCAATTTTACTTTACCAGAATAAGGGCTAACCTCAACTTAGGCTTTTAGCCTTAGGTGAAATACACAATATTTATGCCTCAAACTAGGGCCACCAATTGCAGCCACCCTCAACTTAGGCTTTTGGCCTCAATCAAGATTCACATGTTCAAGGATAGACCAGGGAAAGTATCAAGGTATTTCTTCAGACAAGGTTAAGCTAGCAAGGTATCAAGAAAGAATGAGTACATGATAAGCTCAAAAAAATTTGGAAAAAGGGATTCTCTCACTCAACTGGTGGGTTATTTTGGGCTAAAAGTAGTTTCACTCAAAGAACAAAGGCCTAAGATCCTTTCTGTATCCACCACATCACCAATCCAACTTTTAGAGTAACAAGGCAAGTTCTGGGTCCATACAAGATGCATGAACGCAGTAAAATAAGCTCACAGCACATATGGCAATTGCATCCACAATCAAGTATAGACTCACAGGTCATACTTTATGTCTCAGCTTACCTTCACAATATCAGAACAAACATTACCAGATACTCAAAAATGTATGAATGCATCAATACTCACAACCTCAAAACTTTTGAGGAGGGTACCCAATTTTTGAACAAAACATTGAAAATGACTCTAAAGTCTATGTATATGCCAATAGGTATCTCTACTATGAATTCACCCATCATCTACTCTATCTAAACATGCCAGTTCAATAGGAAAATAACCATACACAAGGAAAAAGAAGCACGACAAGAAAACCTTATTATCAAAAATAGGGGATGTTATAGAGTTGAGGCTACTCAGACTTCACCTTAAGCCATAACTTCCACCATCCCATGAAAAGATGATACTTTATCCTCAAAGTAAAGAAAAGAATAAAAACAAAACACGATAACAAAGAAATATATACATACATTCATGAAAAACAAAAAATAAACATCCAAAATAGAAGTAAACATAACATCCAACATAATAAAGAGATTGTCTAGAAAGAGAACAAAGTATCCAAAATGTCAAGATAAGGACTGGGGTCAAAAGAAGTCAAACATCTTAGTTCATCAAGCACCAGTCTTAGCCTGATCTGTTGGGTACTCGGGCTGACTCTCCTCCTCTGCTGCAGTGCCAGAAGTACCCTCTCTAGGTCGGGTGTGCTGTGTTTTATCTCTTTGAATAGTCACTAACAACAACAACTCTTGCACCACCTCCTCAGGTATGGGCTCCTCCTCCTGTCCTGGCTTCTTCGGAGCTGGCTCTGGGTCAGATGCTTAAGGGTCCTTTTCCCTTAGGTGATTGGACGGTGAGCAAGCCAATCAAAGGCCTCGTTACCTCATGGTGCTACCTATGGGGTTGGAATAGGTGCTGCTAACAGCTGGAATAAATTGGCCTTGAAACCTGGCTAACTCATCAGTCACCGCCCTTACGTTGGCAGGCCTAGCACCCTCGAGTCTCTTCTGGACTCTAGCCTTGAACGCATCAACCCGTACATCAATCGCTCGAACTCTATCATTAACTAAATCTCAGGAAAATGCCCTCATCCTCTCATCGGAGTCCCGAACAGTTTGATCAATCAACGGCCGGACCCGTGCTGACAACTTATACAGCCTACCATCTGCTATAACCACCCTATGTAGTAAAGCCTGAAAAGCAACAACCGAGAAAAGAGGGTCAACCTGTATAGACGTAGTTGCTGGCACTAGAATGTTGGAGGATGGTTTAGACTCGATCTCAAGGCTAGTGTGGGATTTGTAGTAGCCGAAGTAGCGCCAGTGGTAGCTGGAGGTAAACCTGGGACCTATGGCTTGACCACAAATGGCTCTGGCATAGGAGGTGGGGCAGCTCTCTGTAGTGCTATTTGATTTTCGTCGGCCTTGATTAGGCTGGGGTCCATTATGCGCACAACCTCTACATGGGGGTTTAAGTGAAGAGAGACTCACACACCTGCGTCTATGCATAGCTTATGAACCAAAACTGGAAATGGTAATGCTTGCTGACTGCGGATAGCAAATTCATGGATTTGTTCTGCTATGACTCGAGAACATTAATCTCATATCCTGATAAGATGTTAGCCAGTAGCATGACCCTTTCTAAGGTGATCCTATTATCTGTAAATGTGGGCCTGATGAGCCATAAATTAATAGACCACCAAAAATTTTCCTTAATGACAGATGGACCTTCATAATGTGTTTGGTATGGTTTATAAGCCATATTGGCTCATCACCGTCTTCACAAATCTAGCCTACTATCCACCTCAATAATTCTATTTTTAGCCAAGCATCATTTTGATTAACTACTTTCCTCATATCCACCATCCTATGATCATATTCTGCTGTGGAGTGTGGAGCTCTGTAATTGTGCTCGAATTACACCCTTCAAATGGTTTCTGCTGAGATGTCAACAACCTCACCCCTGTCCAGAATTTCATTCAATCATGGCGCATCAATGGGTTTCATGAGCCTTGGAAGGTTGCTGAGTAAAGTCGCATAGTAGGAAGCATAAAACTCACGGAACAGGTAAGGTGCGTACTTTCCTACAACTTCTGATAGCCATCTTAGGTGATGACGCTCAATATTAGCTTGTAGCCCCAGCACACCCCTCAGTCCTGAATCTTTTAATCTCGCTTCCTCATGGAATTTCCATACAGGCTCCCCTTGACCCTTAGGTTCTAGCCCCTTGTCGTAGATTTCTTTGATGCCTGGAACACACCACCTTGTGTTTTGAGGGTCAGTAGAGGTGACAGTGTATGCTGAATCATCAGGCTTTGGAGGAACCGTCTCTTCTGAATAAGCCTGAGGAACTTCAAAAAATCTGCATTAGAGGTAGAGTCATCATCATCTGACTCAGTTTCTTCACCCTCCTCATCAGACTGGGAACGGCTGCCAACTTCCACCGGTACTCTGGTTGATTGTTCTCGTGCCAAAGGCACGTTCGCCGTTGGGTCAGGGTGTACGTGCATCTCCTCAGTTAATTGCTACGCCTCGAAGGATTCATCTCTTAGGCGATGACCTAAAACAGAAGCAGCACTCCATCGTCCTTTTGAAGACATTTTCTCTGCAAGCATGTTACTGCATAAGTGCCAAGATGTTGTATTCCAACTAACAAGTATCAAATGAAACAACTACACAAGGACATTACAATTTCTAAAGTAAAAACAACCTGAACCAGGTGCAAGGCTGCAGATATGAGGTACAGATACATCTTGTAGGGTAACCTATGAGTCGTACTTCAACATCGTAGAACAATCATATAAAATAAAAAGCATTCTGGAATAGGCTACGAAGGGTCACTACGACTCGTAGTGCGAACTACGACTCATGGAGAGTCTTTGTAGCAGAAAAAAGAAAGCATCTCAGATGTCTCCAACTTTTCAATCAAGACCAACAACCACTCAAGCGAGCACAAATGTTTACAACATAAAGGCATAGATGACACCGCAACAAGTCTAAACATTCTTCATCACCAATCATAACAAAACAAAACAGTAATCAACCCTTAACAGTTTTAAATTCTTTTAGAGGATTAGCATCATCACATTTTTGAAAGTAAAATGGTAACACCCTCAACCTACCATTTCTGTCCCACATCACATCATATGATAATGACTGATAAAGTATGCAACAAAGCACAAGATCAATCACCAAGCAAGGATAGACCCCAAAACTCTTTACAAGGAAACAAGCACTTTTGTATCACATTCTTCTTATTGTCACAATTACTTTCACATGAATATGATCCTAAGACATTCATCCATGCATCCATCAAACAAGAGCTTATTTAAAGATAAACTAATTTTAATCACGAAAACTTACCAAATGAATGAATGAATGATAAAAAGAAGAAAAAGTCGGCAGGTTCTTAGTACACTCTTCAATTTCTGGGAAATATTAGTGGGTGAAAATGTAAAGGTGTATGAAATAATGATAGGGAATGATGGGGGAAATTATAAAATAAAAGGGGGTGCTTGATGAAGGGCATGAAGAGCCAAGAGATGCAAATCTCTTAAAATTCAAAACAGTTCATCCTTTAAAATTCTACAGATTGGTCTTACGAGGCCCCGACTACGAGTCGTATTATGTCTTACAACTTATGGGTCCCGATCTCATAGTAAACCTAACTCTTAGAAAAATTTTGATTTCATACGTGAGCACTACGAACCCCACTGACGAGTCATAGGGGATCCTATGACTCATAAGGTTGGCTTGTAGTGTGGGTGCCACCTTTTGATACTCACTGTTTTTCTCTACGAGGCATGACTATGAGTCGTAACCTTCACTATGACTCATAGGCCTGCTTGTAGAAATTGCTTCAAAGCATGATTTGTCAATTCTTCAACTCTTAGTCTGTTCCTGCAACCTATCACTTAAAATACACCAAAATACCAATTGATGCAACTAGTTCAAAGTCTCAACAATTTCAATACACTATTAACTTACTAGTCAACAATTAAAATATAATAAAATGTCTTAAAATAAAACAACACACAAAAGATACTTGGGTTGCCTTCCAAGAAGTGTCTTATTTAATGTCGTGGCTCGACTTAGTCATTCATGAGTACTCAGACTTCCTGATGGAATCCATCACTAGTTCTTCTACTTTTTATTTGTTCATCTTGCACTGCATCTAGTTGCTCAGCGAGCTGCTTAATCGTATCACCCAGACTTTGCATCGATATAGTTTGTTGTTCCACTTTGTAATTACATTTGAGGACATCAAACTTTATCTCCCTGATGATGTCATCTTGCTCATTCACCCTGGTCAGAACTTGTTTAAGCATATATTCAATCCAGGTCAGTTTATCAGTGATACAATGTTGATGGGGTAACCTTGTCCAATGTGCCGCATTTTCATTTATGGATTTACTAGAGGCTCCCATAGGTGCACTAGTAGTTGGTCTGGCTTGACCTTGAAGAGGTTGGTAGACCTGGGCAACTGCGGATAGCTTGTACATGGTTTTAAATATTTCATTAAATGGTTGCCTTACGAACTCCCAACAATCTCTTTCGAATAATATATCAGCTTGCCCTTGTAGTTCAGAACTTAGTTATCGATAGAAGCTAATCGCCAATTCATTATCAGTTAGACCATGGTTCTAATTTGCTGACAAGAACTACTTGTATCTCTCCCAAGCCACTACCAAAGGTTCTCCTGACACTCTTTTGAAGTTACAGATGTTGTTCTATAGCTTTTGCTTGTTAGAATCCTTATAGAAGTTCATGAGGAAAACTCTCTGTACCTCCCCCCAGTTTGAGCAAACATCAGGTGAGAGGATTGACCACCATTCTGCATCTTCATCCCAGAGGTTCATGGGGAAAACTTGGAGATCCATGGCCTCCTAAGCAGGATGTCTTGTCCCAAGGACCTCCCTCAGCATTTAATTGAAATTCTGTGATGAATTTTGGGGATCCTCAGACTTTTCCCCATAAAATAAGGGATGCCTATGTAAAGCTTCCGACATATCGGTTGCAATGTAAAGCTTCAGCTCAGCCATAGTACCAGCCAACCTGTTCCTAGAATTACTAACAAAAAGAAACAAAAAAAGTAAAATACAAGAAACTCTAGAAATTAACACTAGAACCAACTAATAGTGAAATAGAATCAAACCTAGCTGTATTTCTTGGCAACGACGCCATAATTTTGTGATGATGGTCACGCTCCAATAAGAAAGTAGTCGCTATCAGTAATTAACCTAACCGAGGTTAGGGTCGAATCCACAAGGAATACGAGGCTTGAACTACAAGATTTCACTACTAATTATTTCTAGTATCTATAACTACAATCTCTAAATGGGAGGGGGGGTTGTGATTCAAAGACAACATAAAATAAACACTACCTAAAACACAGGAAAATACTCAATTTTGGGAACAACTTGGGAATTGTGTTCCCTATGGTTCGTTGACTCAATTACACTAGATAATATAACTACGATTAGTGAATCGCATGCAAGATGGTAACTTAAGTTCTTCCAGCCCTCTTGTGAAGGTGAAGGTCGAATTTCACCATGGCTCTTGGTCGGCTACCATGGCGTGCCAATTAACCGTTACCTATTGTCCTAGTCAACCTCCACTTGGTTAGGTTTGGCCGATTAGACATGAACACATCAACCAAATCCTATTATCTACTTCTCTTTTCCTATTCGTCACTACCTTGGTCAGGATTGTGATAGTAGGCAGGGTTTGGTGTTAGTCACCAGGAAACAACATTAATCATGAAGGAAAATAGATAATACATGCAAAACCTAGGTCATCTCAAGTCAACTACCCATGGTTCCGACAATCCCAAGTTGTGGGCGCTTAGCTACTCATGACTAAGTTAAAATACATAAAAATGCAAATAATAGATATAGTTGAGAGTTTCACCAATATCAATGGAGGAGATAGGCACCACAAATTGCAAAGCCACTAGCTTGATCGATCAACAATGAGCACAAATCAAGATTTGCAATTACCAAAATGGGTTTTCCAAGAAAGAATTATAAACTACCCTAAAAACCTAAGAAAAACTTCAAAATGTAATGTAGAAAATGTCTACTGGTCGAACTCTCCTCCAAAAACCTAACTTAAACTATTTATAGTATTTACAAAACAACCCTAGAAATTATGCAGAAAAGACAGTTGGCGTCTGATAATTTTCGCAATTACGACTAGTAGGAAGTTCCTACGAGTTTTTGTCAGGGTCTCATATCAGGTTCTTAGAATCTTGTACTAAAATGGTATAACCCATAGGTATGAGTCGTTGCTTGAGTTACAACTCATATGTTGGTCTCGTAATCTTGGTCTTCAATTTTTTGGTTCAACATTTTGGCTCTCTGATTCTTGCTACGAGTCCACCTATATGAGTCAAGTGTGTATTACGACTCGTAGTCTGGGCTTGTAAGGATGACCTTCACTTGACAGATTTCTGATTTTTGGTCTCTGATTCCTGCTACGACACAACCTACAACTCGTAGTGTGAGCTATGACTCGTAGGTGGGCTCGTATAGCCTATGCTTCAGCAAAAGCTGCAACTTTTCTTCAAAATCATGCCAACCTAACTTTTCTTCAAGATTAACACAAAAACACATCAAAACACTAAAAAGTCACTTTAAGAACTCACAAAATCCCTTATTTTAGGCACCAAATGTGTTGTAACTTGAAAGCACATCATTGAGAAAGCTGCCTGTGAAGCTGATGAAGCTATCAAACTCAAATACCCGCATCTACTCATGCCAAATGATGATTATGTTGAAGGTAAATTCCTTATCCTTAACATTATTGAATTTCTCCTTTCATTGAGTTGATGCCTTTATCTTATTCTATTCCCCAGTCTAAGACAGAGATAGATAGGTGATGTGATGTATAGTTGAGAGATTGAGCGTTCCCAAGTGAGGAATGAGATGAGTTCTGGGGTTATTGGTGTTTCCATTCGACCTTTACTCATCATTCAAGGACGAATGATTCCAAGGAGATGATGTAACACTTCGTAAAATTACCAAAATGCTCCTAAAATGCATTGTGCATATAACGCGTCTTCCAAAGCTCCAATGAGAAATTTGAAACTGGATTTGCGATCAACACGGAAAATCGAGTCAAAAAATGGTCTCGACCCGATTTAAGAGCAATCGGGTCAAATTACGAAATTTCACAAAATGTGCAAAAAGTAGCAAATCCGCACTCCCTCCGTGATGCGCCAGGGGCAAAGAATTGCACTTGTGATGTTTTAATTTTCAAATTTTTAACGAGAATCAAGTTTCCAAAAAAGTTTCATAAAATGAACTAGTACGCGTCCCTCGGCGACGCACACCAGTGTGCAAATTTTTATATGTTTTTCTTTTACTTTGAGAAGGGAACTTTTGTCCTTCCTAATATATTCTGAAGTCTCAAAAACGTATATCTAAGCTGATTTCGTGCGAAAGGGTTTCAAAACCCATCTTTTCTAAGTTTTTACATAAGTTCTGAAGAGAGAAGAAGAAGAGAAAGCATAAGGGTTCTCCAGAGAGATACCGAATTCTTGAAGAAAATTTGAAGATTCTTCACCCCAGGTATGTAAAGGCTATCCAAGATATGGAATTGTTCTTCCATGTGCCCCAACTCATAGATTAAGATGTATAATGTAAAGTTATGGGTCTTGAATTATAGTTTCTTGAATATTTTTCTTGAAATTACTTTTGAATCTTGTATCTTTGAATAAAATTGATGACTACCATGTTTTAATAAACTATTTACATGTATTATGTTGTAATTATGCAATTTACACTTATAAATTCACGGATAAAGACTTGGATAATGAACTTTGAGGGATGTCTAGAGCCTTGATTGACTGAATGTGATGTTTGATTGAGCCTGAGTCCTGAGGTGAGTGTATTAATGACTGTAGTAGTTGAAAATAGTGTTGATAGAGTTAAATGAGCATTTGTTTTTTTACTTGAAAGAATAGTCCTGCTCCTTGAGTTGATAGAGGATGAGATGAGGTGAGTGTTCTTACCTGTAGGGTTGAGTGATGGAAGTTCTTGATGTATTGCACGATTGATGAGAATATTGAGTCCTGGGAGGAGTATTAGCACCAAAATGGGTAAGTGTGAGTCCCCCTCGTACTCATTAACTAGGTGGCCAGCGTAGGAGAGGATTGGACCGTGAAAGCAGATGTTTTCTTTGTCCCGCAGAGGACTTGACAAACTTCTTTGGGACCCTAACAGACTCGTCCTTTACCCCGGCAAGGTATTGGATGGTTGTGGCATCAATAACTCTTCGTTGTATCACTACCGGCTCATAAGTAGTGGTTATCAATTATAGAAACTTCCAAATAGGTTTCTTGATGATAGAACTCTGATGTGATGTGATTATTTGATGTCATTGATGGATAGTGAGGCGATAGAGTCCTGTCCTTTACTCTAAGGGAGGATGAGTGCTTGATAAGCGATTGTTATCTGATATTGGTTACTTTAGCCCATTTTACATACCATACATGCCACGTACTAACGCCCCTTTGGCGCTACATCATTTTATGATGTAGATTCTGTAGACAGAGGACTTTCAGCAGCCCAATCGTTGAGGTTTAGAGGTCATTATTCCAGACCGTGGTGAATCCTCCCCTGCCTTCGGAGGATGATTACTTCATTGACTTTATTTTAGTATTTTGCTTTGATTGTGGTAGCCATGGCCTTTCATGGTACCTTCCTAGATGTTAGTCATAGAGACTTCATAGACATAGACAATTGATGGATAGTGTCAGGATTGCTTGTTTCTCGTTTCCTTTATTTTTAAGATACTTTTTCATATTATCTTATGATAGTGATTGTGATAGCCCATTGATAGTTATTTTTCTATTTTATCTTCCACATATGAATGGATTGAACAAATATAATGAGGCTAGGTGGTCCACTC
>JAPFFP010042028.1:0-14545 GCA_026153255.1 Solanum medicagineum | reverse complement strand
ATGGATAGAACGAGCATAGTTATAGGTTGGTTCTCCCGAGCCTTATCGGCAATGGGTGCCGGTCCGCCCTACGGGAGTTTGGGGCGTGACAACAAACTAGCGCAATTGGGAGTTCGACTAGATAAATCTGGTGAAGGTGGAATACTTGTGCATAACGGGTCTACATCATCTTTTGTAGTAAAGGTAAAGGAAAAGAAAGACCAAGATCCCATCTTACTCCAATTGAAGGATGATGTACATAAGTAGAAAGTAATGGCATTCGTCAAATGGGGAGATGGGGTATTGAGATACCAAAGTAGGTTGTGTGTCCCAGATGTTGATTGTATTCAAGAAAGGATCATGTCATATGCCTATAACTCCATATATTGCATCCATCCAGGGTTTACCAAAATGTACCGTGATTTGAGAGAGGTTTATTGGTGTAGTGGGATGAAGAGCGATATTACAAACTTTGTTTCTAAGTGCCTAAACTGCCAACAAGTAAAAGTTGAGAACCAAAGGTCATATGGAGTAGCCCAAAATTTAGAAATTCCTGAATGGAAGTGGGAAATAATTCAAATGGATTTCAATTCAAGCTTACCAAGGTCTCATAGACATCATGATTCAATCTGGTTGATTATTTACAAGATGACCAAATCAGCCCACTTCTTAGAGGTGAAGACTACTTATATGGAGAGATCTATGCTCAATTATATATTCGAGTGATTGTTGGACCGCTTGGAGTCCCCTTGTCTATCATCTCAGACAGAGGAGCCAAATTCACTATCCAATTCTAGAAGTCCTTTCAGAAAGGGCTAGGTTCAAAGGTAAATCTTAGCAGTGGCTTCCACCCTCAGACTGGTGGTCAGGCAGAGTGGACGATACATACTTTGGAAGATATGTTGAGGGCCTGCGACATTGTCTTCAAAGGTAATTGGGATGAACGCTTGCCTCTGATTGAGTTTGCCTACAACAACATCTTTCGTTTGAGCATCCAAATGGCTCCTTATGAGGCCCTCTATGGTAGGAGATGTATATCATCGATCAGGTGGTTTGAGGTAGGTAAAGCAAGGTTGATTGGGTTGGACTTGGTACATCAGGCTATGGAGAAGGTAGAGATTATCCAAGAGAGATTGAGAACTGCACAAAGTCGCTAGAAGTCTTATACTAATAATAGGAGAAGGGACCTAGAGTTCGAAGTGAATGATTGTCTACTTGAAAGTATCACCCATGAAGGGTGTAATGAAATTCAAGAAGAAAGGAAAGTCGAGTCCCCGATACATTGGTCCCTACCAAATTGTGAAGAGAATGGGAAACATAGCTTATGAGTTGGAGCTACCACAAGAGCTGGCAGCCATCCATCTATTCTATCACTTCTCTATGCTTAAGAAGTGTTTAGGAGATTCGTCCTTTGTTGTGCCTATTGAAAGCATTAGAGTGAAGGATAGTTTGAGTTATGAAGAGATCCCGTTCCAAATCCTTGATCGTCATGTTTGCAAGTTAAGAACTAAAGAGGTTGCTTCTGTAAAAGTGCTGCGGATAAGTCAATCTGTTGAAGAGGCTACATGGAAAGCTGAAGAGGAGATGAAGGCTAGATAACATCACCTATTCATGCCTTCTAATGACGAAATTGATGGTAATAATTCATTTATACTCTCTGAGTTACTTTCCTATTGTTGAGTTGAGTTCTTATATCTGAGTGGATGCTCTTTTTGAGTCAATACGTATTTGAGTATGCATGTCTGCATTTGTGCCTAATGATGATGTTATAAATAGCCCTTTTACTCTGGATCCTAAGTTAAAACTGATTTCTGAAGTATGAGTATTCGAGTATCCAAGTATTTGAGTTCCTACATGATAGGTCTCCTAGTTGCTCATTATTCGAGGATGAATGATCCCAACGGGGAGATATTGTGACACATTATAACCCTATTCTTATATGTGCATATGTTTCAAGACCCATATATGGGAAGTGTATTAGGGTCATAAGGGACCTCTAGTACTTAGCTGAGTTCAAAACCTTCCTATAAAATTAAGTTTCTAGTGTTAGATTATACAAGGGTCAACTTTTAATGATCATAACTCTTAGAACACAAATAATTAGGTGGCCCATGACTTACTAAATGAAATCTCTTTGAATTTGCTTTTCGACGCAACTGATGTCACCTCACTTGGAGTTCAGAGTCAAAGGTTATGACCTTTTTACTGGAGACTGCTACGTGCAAAGTGGATCTACAAAACCTAATATGGGCCATGGAAAAAAGTTCGGCCCATCTGCTAACTCATGGAAAAAGTCTTGAAAATTAACGTTTTGGTTCCTACATTCTATGAACCAATCTGCAGGTCTTAGAAACTTCTACGACCCATAGATTGGGCTCATGAAAGTGATCCAGAGACCTCAAGATTTGCCCAAAAGTTTATGGAAGGGTCCATATGGGCTGTAGATGGGCCCGTATATGACTTTTGACAGCTTTTTAGGAAAGATTATTTTGGTCTATTCCCACCCTTTCAAAGACTAAAATTGACATTTTTACACCTAAATAAAGCCCTAAACATGCCAGTTCAATCTTTTTACGCTAAACCACTCTCTCAAACTTAGAGAAAGGGTTCAAAGGAGAAAAAGTCTAGGGTTTAAAGCAAAAACTTGAAAATTCTTCCAAGCTGTTTCAAAGTTCAAAACATCCCAGGTAGTAACGCTAACCAAAATATGGATTACGTTCTTCTATGTGCCCCATAACCCTAATTGATAGAGTTGTGAGTGAATTGAGTCTCCCATGAATGTTTCTTGAAGGTTTTTATTAATTCTAATGTATTTCTACATAATCTTGCATAAATTACTACGTTTATGAATAAAATACTTGAAATAGTTGATTTTGCTATTCTACATGAACCCTAGCATAAATTCATATTATTTTTACACATTTCACTGAAATGAGCATGCATGAGTCTAATTGAGCCTAAAGAGTCTATGAAATCCCTAGATGTTTTAGCTCCACTTTTGTTTTCCCTTGATGCTATGAGTTAGAATGATACATGATAAAGTCTCTATGAGTAAAGAGCTGGACATTAAAAGGATGTAACCAAAGAGTTGATGGTTGATGTGATAAATTGAGTTGATAAATGTCCAATGAGAATAAATGAAGAGTTAACCATAGGGTTGATGTCTTATGAGAATATTGAGTCTTGGGAGGAGTATTGAGCACCGAATTGAGTAAGAGTAAGTCCAACTCGAACACAATAAGTACATAGACGGCGTAGGAGAGGATTGAACTGTAAAATTGGTTGTTTCCTATTGTCCCAAAATGAGGACTTCATGTTATTGATTTTAGATCCACTTATGGGATATCCTATATCCTAGCAAGGAATTGAATGGATGTCGCAACGACATCGCTTCGTTGTATCATCATCGACTCATAGGGGATGGTTGTCGATTAGAGAAACTCCCAAATAAGCCTTGATAGTACTCTGAATGGATGGGACATAGAGGATAGATGAGTAGTCACTGTCGAAACTGTATTCTTACTTTAGACTCTTGACATGATGATTGAGTATTCTACTTGTTGAGTTGAGCTATTTGAGTTGATGTTATTCTTCCTTTAGATGTTTCTTTTTGCCATTTTACATACTCGTAGATTCCATATATTGACATTGATTTGGGCCTACATCTTTTCATAATGTAGAAACAGGTACTAGTGGTCATCAACATGCGCCCCATTGAAGACCTATTTGCATTTAGCTGATTGGCGAGTCCTTACCTACTTTCGGAGGATATCATATTTTTCCTTCTAGCTTTGAGTTTAGCCCTTTTATTTTATTTTAAGGTAATCATGGGCCTGTCATTGGCAACACTTAGTCAGATGTTTTAGAGGCTTCATAGACTAGAAGAGCTAGATGAATGTAGAGTTGCTGCAGTTCTAACAGATAGAGAGTGGATGATCCACTACCAAATTTATTTCTCCGGCAAGTAATTGAGCATTTTCTTGTATCCTAGATGGTTGCCACCGAGTCAGAAAATGTTTTATGCCGATATTTCATAGGCGAAAATGATTGTTACATGAGAATTATGAATCTTGAACACAGACTGGTAGTGAACAAGATGTGACTGACCTGCTTCTCAATGCAGATGGTGAATCTGGCATTCACGTAAGGATATTCTTTGTGCTGTAACTGTTGTGCAACGGGATCCGGAGATGCCTCATTAACCCTCAGCTACTGGAAAAGGATCAAATCAAGTTATGGCAGAACCTTGTTATGACTCACTTGCAAAGGAAAAATCATTGTCCAGGACAATGCAACAAATAGATGGAGGAAGAGGTCGATATGCTAATCATCGGAATTTTCCAAATGTACCTGATGACCCACAAGGGTGTCGGGGTGAAAGCAAGCCTATTAATTTGCTTCATTCGCATGTTCAAGGTGAAGGTATTAGCTCATAACTGTCCATTTTCCTTAGCTATTTCTTCTGCATATGCATCAGTGGAAAGTACTCGCATGTAGTCTGGTCTATCTGTTGGCTGAACCTCGTTGTGTTCTTCCTGGAGAAATGGAGGAATTGTCATTTCGCTAGATTCCCTCTAAGAGGGAAACTACTGATGAGAAAAGTTCTAGAGCATCGGATGTTTTAAGTTTTATCTATTATTTTATCTCGTTATGTTCAGTAACTTTTTTGCGATGTTCTAGAGCATTGGATGTTTTAAGTTTTCATCCTTACCTACTATTTGTGACAAAAAATGTAAAATAAGGAATTATATACTGTTCAAATTGATTTTCTCTTGACTTAAACAAGCTGTATCACTGCTTGCGATAAAAAATTGAGACTTGTATTTCTTTTTGTCCTCCTCATGTTTGCTACTTAAACAAGAACTGAAATCTTGTATAGAATAGTACATTGATTCATGACAGATTTCTCAAGTTTTGAATAGTGTTGAGAACCAACAATAGCTGATTCGAATACAAAGCCACCATTTTTAGCATTAACATTCAAGAAACCTTGGTTGTTAATTGCTTTTAGTTTTATTTTCTTTTTTAGTGAAGAAAAACATTGTATTAATCACCAGAACAAACCTTGTCTTTACAAACACTTAGCACAAGCAAAAACAAATCAATTCCAATAGCTATATCTCCTATATCTATACAACTCTATAGTTTATTTAATTATTGTGTTGTTTCCTGCTTCCTGCCCAAGAATATTGTTGTACGCAATCTGCATTCTTGCTTGACTTGTTCCAAGATCCGACATGATGGTGGTATGCTTTTCTCCCGTAAGAAAGAGTTGCGTGCCGTCCATATCTGGTATACCAGTGCCGCTAGTGCTGTTAACACCAAGTCTCTGCCTTTTGGGATCTATCCAGCCTTCTATATTCCCTTGTAGTCCAACTATCTCATTCCTTTACCTAGCCATCAAAGTAACTATGCTTCACTGTTTCAAGTACGTCTCCATATAATTGTTGTTTGTCATCTTGGCAAACCCCCATTCTATACGGCCTCTCTGTTGCGAGCAGTCGCTCAAGTAGGGATAACCAACAGACAAAGCTATGATTAGGAAGAATTCTCTTGCACCAAGCCATGTATTTCATTGTCACTCTGCTATCTCACCTCTTCTCTGGGTATACTTGCTATCGTGTATTTATCATCATAAATAGAACAATCCATTTTGGTTGCATCCTGATAGAAATCTATTCCTTATATGACAAGTTTTTCCAATACCAACAACTATCTTGTGGAATAACATATTGCCACCAGTCACTGTCCTTGATGTATACATGATCCACCCAGCATACCCCTCGATTATTTGCCTTTTGAGCAATGTGCCACACATATTATTCTACCGCAGCCTCATTCCATATCATACATTGAATGATTCCCAATCCTCCTCCTTTTTTTGTTTGACACACCAAATCCCACGCCACCAATGTGGTTGTATTTGTATAAACCTTTCCACACTTTAATAAGCTGCCCACATTTAAAATGAAATTGAATTTTAAATTTTTGTTAGGTTATTTTAGTAGTCAAATTATTTTTTTTTTTTTTGAATTTTTGTTATGTAGATTTTCTACTGATTATATTTTTAAATTGGCTAATTAAAGCCCTATTGTGCTTAATAAAATATTGAAAGACATTTCAATTAATATACTCTTTGATGCCTCATCTTTCTTTTTTTTTTTTTTTAAAAAAACCAACAATGGCATCAAAGCCATATTGATCTAACGGGATCTATGAGTTTGTAACAACCTATTTCTATCGTTATGGATAGGCCAATTGGAAAGAATTTGTGCCAGAATAATCCATAATAGTAATTTGGAAATTTCGGGTCTCGTCCGAACTTGGATGAAATTTGAGTCAGGTGAGGTCTAGAGTAATTAGGTAATAGATCGGGGTCCAAATTATGAGTTTATTCTTTTATGTTGATAGCCAAGAAAATAAGGAACTTGTACGGCTTTACAAAATCAAATTTGGGAGAGTATAACTCTTGAAATTGAGTTAGGTTCAAAGGGTTGCTTTTAGAACGTCATGGTTTAAGGGTGTATTGTAAAATGGAGTTTTGGGATGCAAATCCCAAGTTTCTGTCTTTGTGCAACCAATCACGGTGGGATGATTCCATCTATTGTGGGGACGCCATGACGGGACAATCAAGAGTTTAAGTGAGAAAAGTCCCAAAATAGTTTTTATTTCTCCCACTTCGTTCTTTAGAGACCAAAAGCAACCAAGGGTAATTTTTCTTCAATTTTCCACTTTTTATTCAATAAAGATAAGCAAAATCATCCCTCTAACTTGTAATTTGATTCCTAGACCTTAGAATCTATGGGAAGCCTCTTAGGGGAAGGTGTTAGCATGAAAGTAATGGTGGGAAAAACCCTAATTGTTGGGGGGTGGGGGAGATGATCTTGAGAGTAGATAAAGGTTAGGATTTTGATATAATCTGGGTATTTTAGGTTGTGATTCTTGTTATTTCTAGACTATGAACAAGCCAAGGCATTGAAAAAGGTGAAAGCTCTTATTCTTTAAAGAGTTCCAAGGCTTGTTTCAAGATAGGTCATAGTTTGATTTCCCATATGCAAGTTATAAAACACTCATTGTGGTTGAAATTGTGATATTGGATCGGGTGTCATATTCTAACACCTTATTGGATCAAGTATCACGTTCTGACATATCATTGGATCAGGTGTCATATTCTGATATGCTAATAGTTTAAGTGTAGATTCCATGGAAGGACCATTATGGACTGTTTAATCCTATGTAAAAACACATACTCGTCGTGGTTATCCCTCATCCTCTCGCACCCATATTCCTAAACATCCTTGGGAAGAGAATAAGGATAGCTAGTCACAGACAATTTCCTCACCTACATTGTATACAAATCCAAGATTTCCTAGCTAGAGGCCAGATGGTATCAAACCACGGGACATGGAAAAAGAGCATCTTTCTATGTTCTGTCATTGTAGGGTCAAAAATAATAGTAAGAAATGAAATAGAAGCAATGCCTGGTTCGCCAAAGTACCGCTACCACTAGGGCATACATCCTCTTATCGCCTAATAGTTGCATGCTTTATATACCTTTTGCTTCTATCGATGGAAAAATCGAAGCACGTCTCCCTATAGCTTTGACTGCTAGAGGTTGGGAAGAAGGGGGGTGATTGGGCCCTATCACAAAATGAGCAAGTTACAGACTTGTGAAAGCTTGGTGGTAGGTTTTGTCAGGAAAAGAATGTTTTCTAACAGGAGTCTCATTTGGGTGGCTAGTCTAGTCACTTTTAAGAATTCAGATTGACGGGTAGTGAGATAGGATTTCATTGGTGGGTATCGTTTCACCATGAGCTAATGCGGATCCACTAAGCAAATGTCGATAAAGACTAAGGAGCCGGTCTCAACTGATGCAACACTCCATAAATCCTCCGGTGGTGTGTAGTTTTGGGACTTAGAGATTGCTAAAAAAGGACTAAGCGGACTTTTACCTTGAGCCTTCATCCCTAACTCCACTTGGTGAGTGAAACTCCTAATGAAAATATGCAACTAACTGATACAGTAATAATTAGATTATACTCAAATATAGTGACAACTAATAATGACTAAGTAGCTCACCATTCATGATTAAATTTGATAAATACCGATAATAACTAAAAGACACTTTATCTAAAATTATCTGATATCATGAAAGTTGATTATTTGAAACATGCATGTAATAAACAGAATTTTGAGTCATCAAAGTATGTATATACTTAGGGCTTAGAGAAATACGATTTAAAACACAAAATTTATTGATAAGACATGCAATTAAAGAATAATCATGAAGAAGGTGTGAATTGTGTTGAAAACCTGTGAGGATCATAGAAGCACTAGGTTCTATAGAAAACATAAACTGAAAAATTGAGATTTGTTTGGACTCAATGATGGAAAGATACCCATCAATGAAATTCTACATGCCTGAACAGGAAAACCTTTGTAGAGTTATAAAACTTGAAGCTTGAAGGTAAAGAACCCTAGCTTTAATCTTACTTGTTGGAATTATAAATGTAGCGCACAAGGAAGAACTTAGTTCCTCACTATGATTAGCCTTGCATACTTAATTTAAGCACTTCATGAATTTGAAGAAAAACCTTAACTTGATGAAGAACAATCAAAAAATCATTTCTTGAAATTCTTGGATTTGTTTCTTGAAAATCATATGTTTTGATGGTAGATGTTTGCTTAGGATACATAATTTCATGTTACAATCACAAGAAATTATGAGAGTATGCTTACCTTAATTTGAAAGGAAGAATTATAGATGGACTTGCTCAAAAATGATGTCTTGAACCCTAGAATTTAATTCTTGATTTTATAGAGATAGAAAGAGGGTTTATTATTAAAATCTCGTAGAAATGTTAGTATTTTTGTTGTAAAATCATGGAGAATACTTATCAAGACTTAATAGGGTTGAAAAGAGTTTTTGGGGACTGTGGGGGTCGACCAAGGTGTGAAAACAAACTCAACATAATATTTTATGAAATCTGTAACATTTGTTAAAATCACCTAATATACTGTCACGACCCAAGCCTAGGGTCTAGACGTGACACCGTGAATGAGGAACTTGAAGGGACCCCAATCAAGTCTCCTAACTTATCATTACACATCCTTGGTCGCAGAAGTAATTAAATAACAATAAAAGAGTAGAAATAAGGGAACACGGGGCTATCGGACATCTTTCATATCATAAAACATCAAAGAGTCAAAGAGTCAAGGGTCATAGCATCTTTACATAACTTGTCCAACAATACCTCTAAACATAGAACTTAGTGGGGGCCAAGTCAAACAACCAGGCTTACCCTCATAGTCATAAGTATCCAACATAAAAGGAGTTTATACATAACATAATCAAGAGAAGCATGTCCTCGGAGTTGAGGACTCACCAACTTGCTTGAGAATAATCGTACTATCCACGTGGAGGAGGATGATCAAGTGGAGCTCCGGTTCCTAAATGGTAACATCATGTAGGCATAGATTATGCGTTAGTACATTTGAATGTACAAAGTATGTATGATGCAATGTAACAAGAGATAGTCAACATAATCAAAATGCATAATTTGGCAATGAATGAGCATATAGCAATATGACATGCATTAGTGATGCTTGAAGTAAAAAATGCTTACATAGAACATATTACATGTGTAGTAGGAGACCATCTTCATAGATCAAGCAACTTAGTACTTGGAATCAAAGGTAAACCACCCCTTAGTAGTGATTGAGGTGCCAACCCCTTAATTGGTTGATGGACATGACCACCCTCCGCTGGAAGTTATTGAGGTACCAACCCTTCCATTAGTTTATGGATTACCATCCCCATCTGAGGCGATTGAGGTACCAAACCCTCGATTGGTTGACGGACATGACAACCCTCCACCGGAAGTGATTAAGGTACTAACCCCTCAATTGGTTTATGGCTTACCATCCCCATCCGAGGCAATTGAGGCGTCATCCCTCAATTGGCTATGGTCAACTCACAACACAACAGACACTTCTCATGATATCACACAAACATATCATCCTTTCATCTTCATAAAGTGACTTAACTCATATGACAAACATTAGGCCTTCAACAACTCAAGAAACATAATCTGGACATTTTATCAAGCACTTGGCAGGTGTGTAATGTTAGTGTAAAACCATGCAATTCAAGAGTTAAATCATGCAAAAAAACTCAATGTAAAACCACCCACCAACACTTAGTACTACCATCATGTAATATACATCAAAACCCTTCATCAAATCTCAAGATAGATCCAAGATTTATAGATCAAAACATGCTTAAACAGTCACCCTTTTAAGAAACTCCAACATAGTTCATAGTCAAATTCTTATTAAGTAAGACCCATAAGTAAATCAACTTAGATACATGCAATTTATGTAAAAAGGAAGCTTGGGTACCATGGGTGAAAGGACCCAATAGTTGAAACCCACATACCTTAGCTGTGGAGATTTTCTTGATGAAGAATAGAATAGAGGCTTGAAGCTTGAGTGGAATCCTTAAGATCCGGAAAGAGTTTGGAACCCTTGATTTTGACTAAAATATTTGTCTAAGTGTTTGGGGAGAGTACTGGGGAATGTCTTGTATGATATGAAGGAGAAATATGACTAAGTACAAGTACTTTCACGCATGGGAAGGCTTAGACCCAAGACTCAAAAGCCTTGGACCAAGATAAAGACTGGTAACAAAATACACTGCTCCGCGACAGGTCCGCATCGCGGAGCAGTCGCAGACTGCTACTAAAAATGCAAAATTGGCGAAATTCATTTTCGCAGCGGGTCCTTTATATTTCAGGTTATACCCATGTCCCACTCAATTTTGACCCCCGAACAAGAATATGAAGTCAAAATTTTAATATCCCGTATGGATTTTGAGATATGTGGAAATTAAGATTATGGGCATTTTCGAGGCACATTCTCGGGCACTTTTTGGGGTCGTTTCAATATCTCCCCCTTGGGAACATTCGTCCCCGAGTCAAAGAAGCATACATAAGAAGAATAATCATGAGGAAATCAGCCCAACAAGAATGCAATAATACACTTAAACACCATTTTCAAAATCTCAACATAAGTGCCAAAAAAATCATTATGAACTCATCAACACAAACATGAATACATGCAAATGACAAAGGGGCTAAAACAGATGACTTGAAATCACATAGGGACTTAAATAGTACCTTAGGCTTAAGTACAATGGAAGAAATAAGGATATCGCTTTTTCATGTCGCTTCGGCCTCCCATGTAGCACTTTCGACTACTTGATTCCTCCAAAGGACCTTAACGGAAGCCATATCCTTGTTTCTCAACCTGTTCACTTGCCTATCCAAGATCTCTATTGGAACCTCTTCATAAGTCAATTTGTCTTCAACAATGCCCACAACATCCAATGGAACAATAGCATTTGGATCACCCATACATTTCCTCAACATAGATACATGAAAGACTGGATGAACCACGTCCATTTCACTAGGCAACTCCAACTCATAAGCCACCTTGCCAATCCTCCTCAATACCCTATAAGGACCCACAAATCTTGGACTCAATTTACCCTTCCTACCAAAACGAACCACACCCTTCATGGGTGAAATCTTTAAATAAACCCAATCACCAACTTCAAATTCAAGTCCCTTGTCCTCACATCGGCATAGGACTTTTGGCGATTTGGGCTATTCTCAACCTTTTTCTAATCAACCTTACCTCCTCCATAGCCTCCATGACCAGATCTGAACCCAATAAAGCCATTTCTCCCACTTCAAACCACACAACCGGTGATCTACAACGTCTACCATAGAGGGCCTCAAAAGGAGCCATACTAATGCTAGAATGATAGCTATTATTATAAGCAAACTCAATCAATGGAATATGATATCCCAACTACCATTAAATTCCAAAAAACAAGGTCTAAGCATATCCTCAAGAGTTTGGATAGTTTTTTGGCTTGGCCATCCGTTTGAGGGTGAAAGGCCGTACTAAGCTTAACCTTGGTACCAAGACCTCTTTAGAAGGACCTCCAAAAGTGTGAAGTAAATTGAGCACCACAATCCAATATGATAGAGAAGGGAACCCCATGCAATCTAACCAACTCATGAATGTACAACTTAGCATAGTCTTAGGCCCCATAAGTAGTCTTAACCGGTAGAAAATGAGCCAGCATTGTCATTGTATCAACCACAACCCAAATAGAATCAAAACCCTTTCTAGTATTAGGCAACCCAACCACAAAATCCATGTTAATTTCCTCCCACTTCCAAGTAGGAATCTTTGTATCTTGGGTTAGGCCACCCCGACCTTTGGTGTTCGGATTTGACTTGTTGGAAAATACGACAATTGGATACAAATGTGACAGTGTCTTTCTTCATACCTCCCCATCAAAACACATCCCTCAAATCGCTATACATCTTGGTAGAACTGGGGTGAATAGAATAAGAAGATTTTAGAGCCTCATCAAGAATCTTCTTACTCAAATTATCAACATAAGGTACACACAACCTACCTTGGTATCTAAGGGCATCATCTACCTCTTGGGAGAAAACCTCCACCTTGCCCTCTCTCACCAAGGCCTTCAATTCTAACGAGGATGGGTCAAAATCTGGCTTTGCTTTTACCTCATCAACCAAGGAAGAATTTGAACCATCAACAACCATAATATAACCATTATCAACCTCTTCCAACCTAACCCGCAACCTAGCCAACCGATGGACCTCTCTAGCCACCTCTTTGCCCCTATCATGATAATGAGCTAGGCTACCCATAGACACCCTACTCAAAGCATCTGCCACAACATTAGCCTTATTGGGATGAAAATCCACATTCGTATCATAATTCTTAAGAAGCTCCAACCACCTTCGTCGCCTCAAGTTGAGATCTTTTCGAGTGAACACATATTGGAGACTCTTATGATCGGTAAACACATCAACATGCACTCTATACAAATAATGACTCCAAATTTTCAAAGCAAAAACCATGGCGTTCAATTCAAGATCATGAGTAGGATAATTCCTTTCATGCACCTTACGTTATCTAGAAGCATAGGCTATCACCTTACCATTTGCATCAAAACACAACCCAAACCGATCTGGGAGGCATCACAATACACAACAAACCCTTCCAACCCTTCCAGTAGAGAAAAAATAGGAGTGGACACAATTTTATCTTTGAAGGTTTGGAAACTCTTTTTGCACTCTTCGGTCCACACAACCTTGTTTTGGGCCAACATAGTCATCGGAGAAGCAATAGAAGAGAACCTATTCACGGACCTCCGATAATAACTCGCTAAGCCCAAGAAACTTCTAATGTCTGATGGGGTCAATGGTCTAGACCAATTGCTAATCACATCCATCTTTTGAGGATCCACCTTAATACCATCGCCCGACACTACATGACCTAGAGAGGCAACCTCTTTCAACCAAAATTCATGCTTCTCATATTTGGCATACAACATCTCTTCTCTCAACTTTTGCAACACCACCCTCAAATGACTCACATGCTCCTCCTCACTACTAGAGTATCAAAATATCAATGAAGACCCCCACAAACAAATCAAGGTAGGGTTTAAAGACCCTATTCATAATATCCATGAAGATAGCCGGTGCATTGATCAACCCAAAAGACATAACCACTAATTCATAATGCCCATACCTAGTCTGGAAAGCCATCTTGGGAATATCACACTCCCTCACCTTCACTTGATGATACCCGGACCAAAGATCAATCTTAGAGAAGTGACTAGCCCATTGAAGTTGGTCAAACAAATCATCAATCCTTGGGAGAGGGTACTTATTCTTGATGGTTACCCTATTAAGTTGCCGATAGTTAATGCACATCTTAAGGGACCCATGTTTCTTCTTCACAAACAACACTGGTGCATCCCAAGGTGATTGGCTAGGCCTAATAAAACCCTTCTCCAATAAGTTCCTTAATTGCTCCTTCAACTTCGCCGTGGCCATACGGTAAGGGGGAGTAGAAATGGGTTGAATATCAGGAAGGAGGTCTATACCAAAATCTATTTTCCTTTCGATAGGAACACCGAGAACATCACGGGGAAAGACATTTACCACTGAAACCGACTCTATAGGCAGGACTTTGGACTTAACATCCCTAACCCTCATAAGATGGTGGAGACACCCCTTAGAGATCAACTTTTGGGCTTTAATGCAAGAGATAAACCTACCCTTGAACACTATATCATGACTCTCCCACTTAAGGACGAGTTCATTTTGGAGTTGGAACTTCACCCTATGAGTTCTAGAATCACTGGAGGCATTATATGCATGCAACCAATCCATCCCAAGAATGAAAAATCCACCATATCCAACTCAACAAGATCACAAGATAATATTTTATGCAAGATGCAAATGGAACAATTTTTATAGACCTTTCTAGCAACAATAGATGCATCAATGGGAGAAGACACCTCATGAGGCTCACACAACAATTCGGGCTCAACATGAAACTTTTTGTCAACAAAAGGAGTAATAAAAGAAAGAGTGGCACCCAGGTCTATCAATGCATACACATCAAAATCAAAGACTTTTAACATATCGGTGATGACATCGGGCACCTCATC
>JAPFFP010042027.1:0-14547 GCA_026153255.1 Solanum medicagineum | reverse complement strand
TTTTCCTAAAGGTATGACTATTTTACTTATGCATGATAACCCATGTTCCTTTCAAGTGTTCTATCATGAAATCAATTAAGTTTGCATTCCTTACTTTCCACATGTATCATCTTATGTGGCATGGCTTGAGAAATGTCTTAAATGATCATATTGTTCACTAGTTTATGACTTATGCGTTGTGCATTACATACCGACATACTAGTACATTCAAAGTACTAACACGAACTTTTGACTATATGTAGGGACCGTTTCACATGCCTAGTTGATTTGATTGAAGATTGCTATTAGTAAGTTCTCCACTCGGGGGACAACAACCACTTTCTTTATGCTTATGTTAAGACTTGTGTATCTCGGATATTTACTTTGAGGGTGATCCCAGGAGATGTCTTGGCCCCTGTTCTACTCATGTTAGAGGTGTCGTTGATAGATATATGTTATGAGCTTAATTCCTATTATGCTTTTGTAATTATGGAAGACTTCCTTTAGTCCATATACCTTTATGTCTTATTGAATTAGATGATATGTGATGGAAGTCCAAAGCGCCTATCATCCTCATAGCGTGAGTCATACTTACCCTCCTCTTAGTCTTGCTTGCTATGTGATTATGCAAATCCCTTTCCCCTATCTATCCCCATAGCTTGAGTCCATAGCCCCGCTTCCCTTAGAATTTATTTGCTCATCATTTATTTATGATTCTACGACCAAGGATGTGCTGCTTATGCTTAAAGGCTTGTTTTGGATCCCATTGGGTTCCCAATTCGTCATGTTATGTCTAGGCCCTAGGCTTTGGTCGTGATAGACTCAAAATCTCCAAAGAAACTTAGAGCTCAGTAATAGCAACTGAATATCCCTACTAGCTCTTATAACTACAACATGAAATGCATGTCCCTCGAGAAGGACGTCAATACAAAATAATGTATTAAATATGTAATGCATATAGAATGTATGTGAAATAAGAGCTCAAATGAAATCAAATACCTATTTAAGGATAAGAGACCATCTTTACCAATACTATGGAATCATATACTTTACATTCTTTTATTTATTTTACCATTCTTTACTTTATAATTGCTGCATATTATAAATGACCACCTAATCAGTGGTAAATGTATAAATCGGTGTCATTCCATGCTAGGATTTTCTTTCACTCCAGGGATACCCCACGTAATATTGGGATGGACCTATGCTAGGTGATTCTTCCACCCTAGGATACCACCCATCAATAAGTAACTCACTTTATATCTTTCTATTAACATTTTAGATGATTCTTTTGGTGGACATGAAATTATAAAACCGTATGACAATAGATTACTAGGGACATGTAGATAATCATGTAAGGCAACACCATGATGTATAGAGTAAATTAGACCTTAGTGAACTGCATAGGAACTAGAATAACAAATGGACCTTATTTAGCTAAAAGGAGAACTTATACAATTTGGCATTCAACATATATGTGCAGATTGACAATGGACATATATTGGAACATGCATACACGTTAAAGTGTGAAAACTTATGTGTTGTCAAAATACAACATATTTGATGCCTAAAACTTAGGATTTTGTGTGTTCTGAATGCAACTTTTATTTTTATTTGTTTCTGTATTTGTTTTTATAGGAAAAGTAGGTTGGCACAATTTTGGGAAAAATTATAAGCTTTGCTGATTTTTGAGCACATACGAGACCCTCTACGAGTCGTATCTCAGTTTACGAGTCGTAGAGGTGGTCTCATGGAAGTTTCCAGTATTGAAGAAAAAATTGAAGTTTAGTCACACGAGACCCAGTTACGAGTCGTAGTTCCATCTACGGGTCGTAAACGGAAGCTTCATAGTGATTTCTAGTGTTGTTCAGATTTGGACTAAGTGGTGAAAGTGTGGACTACGAGAAGTCGATACGTGGCATAGATCGGACTACGACTCTGAAGGTGTTTCGTATTAGTGAAGTCCAGAATGTAAGATGCTAACCACAAAAGCCCGATTACGATTCATAACCCCGGTTACGAGTCGTAACTGTGACTCGTATCATACGCCGACCAGTTTTTCTTATTAATTTAGGAACTTGTTTGTAAATACTATAAATAGAAATACTATGTCATTTAAAGCAGCTTCGAAGTTTTCAGTAATTGTACATAGAGAGCAGCTAAGAATAGAGTAGTGAGCAAGAAATTAGAATATTGTTAGAGTTTTAGCTGTGGAGACTACATTTTGGAGAAGAGATTCACTTGTGGATTAAAATCAACTTTCAATCTTGTGATTCTCATTATATGTTAGTTTTTCTTGTTCTTCAATCTTCTTGGGTAAGTGATTAACCATGTCTTCTCTATTCTTTGTTTCTTTATTTGCCCAAGATATGAGTTGCTAAACCCACAACTTTAGGTTTTGGGAACCATGAGAATCTAACATAGAAAACCCGGATTATTTGCAATTCTTAGATTGAGTTATTTGCATGTATTAATTATTTCTCTTCATCTTGAATGTTTTCTAGTGGTAGCCAGCATTAGAACTTGCCAAGTGTTACCTTCCCGATCCAGGTGGTAATGAATAGGAAAAGAAAGGGATTAACATGATTCAATGATGTGTTCTCGTCTAATCAACCGAACGCGACCAAAGGGATGTTGACTGGGACTATTGGTAATGGTTAGTTGAGCACACTATGGAGATGGGCCAAGTTCCATAGTGCAATTCGACCTTCACCTTTGAACAAAGAGTTGGAAGAACCTAAATTACTGTCCTACATGTGATATTCTAGTTGAGAATTGTAAAATCCGGGGAAGTTGAGTTAGTGAATCATGGGGAACACAACACCCCAAGTTGATCTCGTTTATTGTTTGTCTTCAAATTTTATTTAGTCTATTTTTATTTCCTATTAATCATTGCAAACCCCCCCTTTTTCTTTTAGGGAATTTAGTTAGTCAATTCTTGAATTGATTATTGGTGAACCAAGTTGTAAAGTACCGTATACCCTGTGGGATTTCGACCCTAACCTTGGTTAGGTTTATTACTTTGACGATCACTTTTACTTTAAAAGAGGTGTATCTTGAGTGTGATAAAAGAAAAATGGTGCAGTTGCTGGGGAATACAGTGAGACTTTGATTTGGATTCACTGGTAGTATAATTTAAGTGTTAGTTTCTTAGTTCTCTTGTATTTTACTTTTATTTTTGTTTTTGTTTATTTAGTTTCCTTGCAGGGTATACTAGGTACTTTATGCACATTACCAGGTGTCAAGGCATTCCCTTAGCTCCAATTGACTTAGAGGTTCAGCGGATTACAAGAAAAATGGCTCAAAACAGTGGTAACATCCCGGGAGCTATTGTGTTGTCGCCTTTATCGGCTAACTCAAGATTCACTGTTTTTAATAAGCTAATCCAAAGGTTGCAAGACCGTGGTTTGTTTGTGGGCCTACCGTCCGAAGATCCACGTGACCATTTGCACTATGTCGCATATATTTGCAAGGGTGTACTGGGAACACAACATCTATCTATGGATGCTGTGGGGCTTCGTGTCTTCCCATTCTCTCTCATAGGCAATGCGGCATTGTGATTATCTGAACTTCCACAAGGTGTGATCACTTGTTGGGTGGAATTGCAAAAAGGCTTTCTTAGCAAGGTTTTTTGTTAGGTCAAACAGGTTTAAGTAGAGGGACCAAATCATTAGCTTCTAGTAATTCCCTGGTGATTCACTCTATTCTACGTGGGAGTAGTACAAAGGATGCTTAATGAGTGCTCTAGACCATGGAATTTTTGATACAACACTAGTGGTGAGTTTCTATCGAGCATTAGACTTGAATAATCAAGAATATGCAAATGCTCTTATAGGAGGTTTAGTCTTGGGGAAACCATTTGCGAAAGTTGCTGAATAGATGTATAAGTTGGCTGACACCCACCATGTGTATAGATCTATACGTGAGCAACCAACTAGTTATATGGATTCTTCTGATTGAAATTCTTAGCAAGAAAAGATAAATACAAATAATCCAGGGAGTAGTCGAGGAAGCCACCACACTAAGGATGTAAGCCATGAGAAATAGTATGATAGGAGCATCTAGTTCATGCTACCATACAATCACCATAAAGGAGATGGAAATTCTCGAGTTGAAGATATGCTCGCCTAGTTGGTAAAAAAAGCAGATACGCAAGAGGAGATGTTGAGAGAGATCAAGTTCAACATTATCAAAATAAACTACAAAGTTAATCAACATTCGATGGCAATTCAATATCTCAATAGTTAGTTCAAACTCATCACAACATAACTGGATCAGATTCAGAGTAGCATGATGAGAGAGGCAAAGTCCGGTGACAAGGGCTCACCACAAGTTGAGGAATTCTGAGTACTCAGGATGACTAAGTCGTCCTGCAACATTAAATTAGGCACTACTTGAGGGACAACCCAAGAAATTTTGATGCTTTAGCTTGTTTTTAAGTTTATTTTCATTTTGTCGATTCTTAGGTAGTGGTTTGATCATGTTTTGCTTGTTGTTTTTGACATTGGATTAGTTGTGTTTTGGATATTCGTGTGTTTTAAGAGGAGTATGCAAGCATTGGACTGAAATTGCAGACTTGCTAATATTTGCATATAAAGTAGTCTCTACGTCCAGGCCTACAAGTCGTATTGCACCTTACGACTCGTAAGCTTACGTAAAGAGTTACAATGAGCAGTTTAAAGGTGCAGTCCATCTACAAGTCAACCTTATGACTCGTAGTCCAAGTTGCGAGTCATGAATGGGGTTCGTGGAATCCAAGTATGTTTTTTAATTTTTCTAAGTGTTGAATGATTTATAAGACCAAGACCTACGAGTCGCAGACCATGCTACAACTTGTAGTCAGGCTTTGTAGACCCGACCTGGTAATTTTCAAGGGTAACCTGGTAAAGTATAAAAGGGGGTAAAAACTAATTTGACCCCATTTTTAACCCTAATCACCAAAAAATTTTCCCAATCGTTTTCACCATCCCATCTCTAACCAGTTTTCTAGTGTATGTAACCCATTTTCGGCAACATATTTTAACAACTAGGGTTTTTACATCATTTTTCTCCTTTTGCTTTCTCCAATTCATCTACTCATTCAGTAAGTTCCTTGGTTTAGTTTAACTTCAAATTTTACTTTGCTTTGAAAAGTTTGAATGATGAGTGAGATTGAAATGATGCCAAGGCATGTATTTCCTGTTTGAGTTGAAATTATGATGGAGAATCTAGGGTTGCTATGAGATGAATTGATTGTTTTAACCTTAAGTTGAGTGCTTTATCTACGTTATTGTAATTGGATGCTCATGTTATCATGTTCCTTGAGTGATTGAGTGATTGTTATTAGATTATCAATGCCATTGATTTTCAGTTTCATAGGAGCATGATTGTATTTGGGTTATTTTGATGTAGTTTGAATCATGGGTTGATCAATTCTTATTGTACTTGCTAAACTATTCCTCAAATGATTTTGAATGTGATTGAATGGTTGTTGTTTGGGGATGGTTAGATAGGTGCAAGTTTGAATGAGTTGGGAATGGATGAATGATTGTGTATTTATTGCTAAATCCTTTTCGATGGGGTAAATTTTTTTTGAAACTATGTTTGGGGCCTGGGTCTTGTATGTGAAATGTGGGTGCTTTCATAACTTGCTTCGATGCTGATAGGTTCATATTGAACTTGTTTGTATGGTCCATGTGATGAGTTGAGGTGCTTTAGGTACTTGTTTTTCTTGTTTACGAGAGTCTTTTACAACTCGTAGATAGATATATGAGTCGTACTTGCCTCTCATAGGAAGTTACAATGACTTAAAATTCCTGTATACTCATCATACGAGACCCTCTACGAGCCGTAGATCCCTCTATGAGCAGTAGATAAGTCTCGTGGACTCATGTCTATGTTAATTTTGCTCCTTGAATCTCTATACGAAACCTGACTACGACTCGTAACCCAAGTTATGAGTCATGAGTGGGTCTCGTACAATGTTCTAGTGTTCATATTTGTTGTGTAATTCTGATTTATGGGATCATAGTACGACTCATAGTTCTAACTACGAGTCGTACCTGGTTCTTGTATCACCTATCTATAGCTGGTCCAAGTAAATTTTCTTGTGTTTCTTGTTTCCATTTGTTGATTGTTGGGGCTTATGGTGGTTTGTCTGTTGTTTATTCTTCAGGTACCATGGCACCAAAAGGAAAACACTCACAGATCGAGGCATTTAGAAAACAACTCATTGATGAGCTTATAGACGATGAGCGTAGGGTATTGAGCAGACCCAGTTGAGTAGGTCAATGGAGGATTATAATACCCAACCTGACCCAGTGGCATCTCGACCACAGAAAAGAGCTACTGCCAGAGCTAGAACACTCAAGCTCGTGATAATAGTCTTTCCCAGTCTTATGAGGAAGGCGATGATGAGAGTGATAATGGTTTATCCCAGATGACTCCTTCAGGCACAAAGTCTAGTTCAGAGGATGGCCACTAGGATACAAGAGATGCCCGGTCCTCCGTTGCCCCATCAGCTTCTCAAGCATTGGATCCTATCATTAGTGGGCTGTCAAGGGCATGGAGACCATATTTAATGATGGTCTGCAGCCAAAGGGGTAAGGCAAGAGTGTACGGTCGATTTACAAGGAGCCACAATTAATTGCTAATGGATTTAGCCGTGTCCTACACTTGAGGATGCAATGAGACGACATGGGCTCAGGTGGTTGACTAATAAGCTCGGAACCTATGCCCCAACCTTGGTTCGGGAGTTTTACGCAACTTATGTAGCCACCATTCTCCGTGATCTTCCCAAAGGGAAGAAACCTCTCGAGTAGCCGAGATTGAGAGAGGTTTTACTGAGAGGAGGGCAGGTCTATACTTCAGAAGAGATGATCTGCCGAGTTCTTTTTAGTCCTGAGTACCAAGCTCCAGGGTCGATAGCCGAGTTTGATCATAGAGTGAAGTAGGTGAGGACAACATTGATTTCAAAGAATTCGGTACAGAGTACAGAGTTATTGAGATGCGTTGCCGGCCATATTGCTAAGTACAATCTAGAGCCTGCCTAGGTCACTACACATACTGAACCTATTATGAAGGCTTCCCTATCCTTCCTCGACAAATTTTGGTGGGCGATTGTCAGATCTCGCATTCGGCCCATGCTAACAGATAATGCACTTACATTAGAGCGAGCAAGTTTGTTGGCCAGCATTCTGGCTGGCTATGATATTGATTGGGCCCGACTTATCACAAAGCAGATTCATGAGGCAGCACTCAAGAGCGCCACTTGTATGACATTTTCCAATTTGATCTACAAACTTTGTATCAAGTCCTAGGTGCAGATATTGTATCATCATGACGAAATGGTAAAGGCCCTATACACTCTCGATCCTAAACTAGTAATGGCTAATAAGAACCCTGTGGCACTTCAGAGGACGCAACCTCCTCGTATGCCTGATACATTTGCTTTAGAGCCACCACAAGAGGGTTCAATGACTGCCCCAACTACTACTCCTGCACCAAAGGCTTCTATATCACAAACTTTCACATGGGGCATGGTTCACATGTCAGTGATTTCTATTCAGACCATTGCATAGTGGTTATCATGAACCAAGGCTTAGTTGTCTTGGCTCATGTAGTAGCTTAGGCCACGGGTCTGGCAGACGGTTATGGACTCAGAGGAGCGATGCAAGCATTCACTATTTTTACAGTTCAGGAGTGTATTGCTATGGTGGATGCTAGTATTGACACCTTTGAGCACCGGGCACAGAAGAGGTTAGCCGAGGCCTGACCATCAGATCTGTCAGCCCTACACGATGAGATTGTAAAACTTAGGGATGATGTGACTTCCTCAATTATTGTGCCAATTACAGTTCCAAAAGATCCACGTTCAGAGCTGCTATATGATTTATTTGCTTCGGAGGATCACACATAGCCTTCCAACGGGAAGTGACCCCTTATTAAGAATGATGACATTGAGGAGAGGCGTGTGCCTCAAAAGACCTCTGAGGTTGATGAGGAAGAGGTAGGGGATGCACTCGGGCGAGTCTTGAGGATGTCGAGAGAAGAAGAAGAGTTGAGATGAGCCTAGGAGAGTGATAGGGTGATGGCTATTGGCTCATCCGGTGCGGCTACTGCATAGACTACTCGCAGGAGGGAAATGATCAGAGGCAGCCTGAGACTGGTTCTTAGGCACCATGATATGTTTGTTTTTGACCCCTTGTATTTACTTTGATTTTGATATTGTACAATGAGGACAACGTGCAGGTTTTTTGATGGGGTGTAGGCAGTTATGGACTACAGTGAAGTCTGAGTAGTTTTTGGTCCATAACTACCCCAAATTTTGATGCCGAGGTTTTCTTGCTTGTGTTCTTTTTCCTCGTGGATATTTAGTTTTTGTTGAACAGGCATGTTTAGGATATCTTAGATGATATTTGTAGAATATAGTAGTTGAACTTGTGGAATGTACCTTGTTTTTGATACTTTATGAAATATTTTGAAAGTGGTGCCCACCAAAATTTTTGAGTAGTAGTTATATTGCAACCATGCATTTTTGAATGATTTGGAAATATTTGTTCTGATTAAGTGAGGGCAATTTGATATATGAAGCATGATCTGTGAGTTTCTACTGACTATGTAAGCAATGCCATGTGTATGTGAGCTGATTTTGTTATATTCTTGCATTGTGTGGTGATTCAGAACTTTCCCTGTTATTCTAAGTTGGACTAGAGATTATATAGACTAGGAAGGGATCTTAGGCCCTTGTTCTTTGAATTAGTCCACTTTTGCCTAAACTAACCACAAATGAGAAAATTCATCCCTTGTTACAAATATTTGAGCCTTACATGTACCATTTCTTTCTTAACACCTGATTAGCCTAACCTTGTCTAGTGAAATACTTTGAAATTGGCCCTGGTCTATCCTTGAGCATTGTGAGCCTTGATTTAGGCAAAAAGCCTAAGTTTAGAGTGGCTACCAAAAGTGGCCCTAGATTGGAAAATAGATATTATGCACTTTGTATAGGCTAAAACCCTAAGTTGAGGGTGGCCAGTATAGGGGTAAAATATCAAAAATGAGGTGGTGAGTTAGGAATGTGAAGAATGAGAAGAAAATCATGCACCAGGTGAAAGAAAGAGAAAAAGATGCCTTAGATTGAGTTGAACAGGCAAAATGATGTGTGAAAATGAGACAAAAGCTGAAAATAAGGAGAAAATACCCGAAAAAGCTTGAATATGAAGAAAAAAGGGAGAATAAGGTGAAAATGATTGAGTTGGTAAGGTGAAAGTGTTGAAAAGTGTGGTTTAAAGTTGGCCTTTAGTCATTAGTTGTCCAAAATGCCATACCAAAGTGCCATAATCCTATGTTACAAGCTTATAAAGTCCTAAAATGATCCTAGCCCAATTAATCAAAAGTCTGGGCCATGAGTATACAGATAAATCTATGGTATTGATCATCATGCATGAATGTCATTTGTGAGAGTGAGTGGGTTGCACATTCCCATGGTTAAATTCTGAAATCTTCATTGAGTGTTTAAAAAGGAACTTCTTTCCTGTGAGGGCATTTGCATTGCTTTGTCAACATTTTACTTGTCGATTGTTGATATTCCTTTTCTTGTCATAGTTGTGTTATCAAATGCATCAATATGATTTGGTTTGCTAGATAGCTACATGATCTTGCTTTGAAAATGCTGATATGGGTACCTGAGTTGGATTTGAGTATGGTATATGCCATTGGGTTGATTGTATGTGTTGCTTTATGATCTATATAGATTGAGTCATCGTTTGAGGACAAGCAATAATGCTAAGTTGAGAGTGTTGATGTGTTGTAAAAATACAACATATTTGATGCCTAAAACTTAGGATTTTGTGTGTTCTCAATTCGATGTGAATTTTATGGTTTTTATTTGTTTTTGTATTTGTTTTTATAGGAAAAGTAGGTTGGCACAATTTTGGAAAAAGTTGTAGGTTTTGCTGATTTTTAAAGACATGTGAGACCCTCTACGAGTCGTATCTCAGTTTACGAGTCGTAGAGGTGGTCTCGTGGAAGTTTCTGGCATTGAAGCAAAAATTGAAGTTCAGCCACACAAGATCCAGTTACGAGTCATAGTTCCATCTCGTAAAGGAAAGTTTCATAGTGATTTCCAATGTTGATCAGATTTGGACCAAGTGATGCAAGTGTGGACTACAAGAAGTCGATACTATTCGTAGATCAGACTACGACTCGTGAAGGTGTTTCGTATAAGTGAAGTCCAAAATGTAAGAGGCTAACCACAAATGCCCGATTACAGCTCGTAACTGTGACTCGTATCATGCGCCAACCAGTTTTTCTTATTAATTTTGGGACTTGTTTGTAAATATTATAAATAGAAAATACTAGGTCATTTAAAAAAGTTTTTGAAGTTTTCAGTAATTGTACATAAAGAGCAGCTGAGAATAGAGTAGTGAGCAAAAAATTAGAATATTCTTAGGGTTTTAGCTTTGGAGACCACATTTTAGAGAAGAGATTCACTTGTGGATTAAATTCAACTTCCAATCTCGCGGTTCTCATTACACATTGGGTTTTCTTGTTCTTCAATCTTCTTAGACAAATCATTAATCATGTTTTCTCTATTCATTGTTTCTTTATTTGCCCAAGATATGAGTAGCTAAACCCACAACTTGGGGTTGTGGGAACCATGAGAATCTAACTTAGAAAACCCAGATTATTTGCAATTCTTAGAATGGGTATTTGCATGTATTAATCATTTCTCTTTATTTTGAATGTTTTCTAGTGGTGGCCAGCATTAGAACTTGCCTACTGTTACCTTTCTGATCTAGGTGGTAATGAATAGGAAAAGAGAGGGATTAGCAAGACTCGATGATGTGTTCTCGTTTAATCAACCAAACTCTACCAAAAGGAAGTTGACTGTGACTATTGGTAATGGTTAGTTGAGCACACTATGGAGATGAGCTAAGTCCCATAGTGAAATTCGACCTTCACCTTTGACCAAATGGTTCGAAGAACCTAAATTATCGTCCTGCATGTGATATTTTAGTTAAGAATTGTAAAATCCAGGGAAGTTGAGTTTGTGAATCATGGGGAACACAACACCCCAAGTTGCTCTCTGTTATAGGTTGTCTTCCAATTTTATTTAGTCTATTTTTATTTCCATTGGTCATTGCAAACCCCCTCCTTTTTTATGGAATTGAGTTAGTTACTTCTTGAATTGATTATTGATGAACCAAGTTGTAAAGTCTCGTATTCCCTGTGGGCTTCGACCCTAACCTTGGTTAGGTTTATTACTTTGACGATCACTTTTGCTTCAAAAAGAGGTGTATCTTGAGCGCGATCAGAAACAAGGTCATTAGTCAAATTGGAACTTGTAGGTTGCCTCTATGTGTCAGGGAAAAACCCAGATTTCATTGCAAATAATAAGATATCAAGTAACCCTTATACAATTTTGCTATACCACCTTATTATTGCCTCGAAGTAACCTCCTTTCTTTCCAAATATTTATCTACAATAGAATAGACGATAAAACTAGTATTAGCAACTAATAAACACATTTAGGCAGTCCAAATCACCCAAAAATAAAACTCAGGCAGTAAATCTGTAATTGCCAAATTAAGGGTGATCGTTCAACCCCTACTTGTCTAATTGCATTTGTATAATACACAAGCTCATATATGGCCTATCATAATGTGCCTAATCAATTTATAAAGTGTAGTACATAACAACCTCGCACAACACCCAATTAGGTGGTGTAATATAACTTCCATTTTCTATATTTTAATATCAATAATTCAAACCCTTTCCAAACATCAACTAGGCTTCCCTAACATGTTTACGCACCAAACAGTCTCATAACATTCCTATCAATCTAGTATACCATGGAGGAGTGAAGCCATGGTTTCCATTCATCATCCTATGAGTTTTTATTAAAAGCATACTTAAGATTCATACTCTAACTCGTGTTTAAGGAAAACAAAGATAGGGTAGTAACTATACCTCAATTCTTATAATTTATCATTTTTAACCTAAACTTCATTAAGAACTTCAACCTCCCTTCATAATTAACCCAAACAAGAAGAGAAAAGTCTCTTAATAAATAAGAAAAGTGAGCAGTAGTTGGAAACATTCTTCCCAGTAATTATAAGCATAACTAATATACTTCCCTTGTTTTTCATGGGAGAATTAAGCTAAATCCACAAGTGTTTTCACTTACCTTAACCTTCAAGGTTGAGGGTCTCTTAAGGAACCCTAGAGGTGTTTTAGGGTTGTTGTGTAAAGCTGTAATGACCCTTCAGGTTATTTATATGGGTTTGCTATTATTAAGTTGATTTGAGCATGTGTATAGTGACCTCAGGACTATTGGGGTGATTATTGGTCGAATTATTCGGGAGTTACGTGGATTTTTGAGTTAACTAAGAAGTTATACTCTTAAAATGAGATTTAGGTAAAGTCCTACTAAACAACCTTAGAATGGAATTTTGACAATTCCATTAGCTTCGTAATGGTCGAATTAGGCTAGGAGTATGTCCGGTGCAATTATATCATGGATTGCGAAATTGGCCGCCGGAACCGATTAATAGTTTACCTAGTCAATGCTCTTGAGAACCGTGCCCCAAATGAGAATTTTGATAGCACGATTAGCTTTGAAATATTGATTTTGGCCTAGGTCAACCCATAATTTGATACCGGGGATGTCCGAATGTGATTTGACCCCCAAGTTGCTTCGCATTAAAAATTGCGTATAAAGAAATAAGACCCTCACCTTTCGTTGGAATCTCCGCTGGAAATTCTGACCGCACCATTGGGTCTAGAAAGTTGAAATCTATAGGGTTACATAGTTTGTTTATGGAAATCGAAGTTCGGATTAGCCTGAGTTCTTACATTATATGACTAAGAAAGAGCCTGAAAAGGGTTGGCTAGTGCTATGAATATGTGACGAGTATGTACACTAAGCTTGACTCTTGCTTGTATGTGTGTGGTCTGAGGCTACTGGAATATGCTAGCTATTGATTTGACCTGTGATTACATGCTACCCTGTGCGCTAGATCTAGTATCTATATCTGGTTGGTATGTATATGCATAATGTGGCTGCAGTTATCTATATTTTTACTGAGTACTTTTTGAAGAACTTCCTGATTAAACATGATTCTATATTATCCTATGATTTATATGATCCTATATACTGTTGTTATCTATTATGTACTTGTGTCACTTGGTTAGTGACTAGAGATACACCATGTCCTGTGGACGATCATAGTTGTACCCTCGAAGAAGCCTTGTGACCTGTAATACGAGATACGTTGACATTGAGCTACTGGTGGGTTAGAGATGGGAGTATGACCCTATTAACGAGGTTTAGGTTATACCGTACGGGCTTTTTGGGTGACCTGCATTGAGATACTAGTTATATCGATTAGTCTTAGGGACTGCCATCTAGTTGAAAGGGACACATTTTTAGTGGGCCAACAAATGGTTGCCTTAGGCGATATGCTTTGTGGCTTCTTATCTATGATATGATCCTGGTGGGTGCCATACTTCTGATTATCTAGCCTCTGGGGCCTTAGCTTAGGTTATACCGACACTACCCAATGAGTTGCTTTACACAGAAAAGGGGCCAGTAAGGGCCAAATATGAGCTAGAGCTCAGGGCAGGCATGTGTACTAACTTGAATTGCACTTGTATAAGTGTGTATTACCTATTGCTATAGCGATATGTAGACTGGGATACTACACATTGATTTTTCTATCATACCATGACTTGATTACGAGCATACTATGATTCTGTTGGGGCCTATTTTTTGGGGGCACCTGTGATACCCCTGTTATTTCCGCATTTTTATTTGCATTAATTGCGGTGGGCTAGATTGTAGCATGGTTGCCTGCTGAGCCTGGTCTTATTCTAATTATTGAGGTCTACGCACTATTATACTGAGGTTAGCTGCTACTCTGAGTTCCTTGCATACCTTAGGAATGAGTGGTTTATCGTTACTTAGGGGAGATGATATGATTGGGGATCCTGATCCGATTAGAGAGAAAGAGGAAGATTTTTTTGATGTTACACTCTGAGACATAGATGACACACCCTGTTGTTCAAATCTCCAGTGGTCACATACGAGTGTCTAGACCTGGGTGACGCTCCTTGTGGCCCTAGTCTCCGATCATCAAGTCCCAGTATCTGAGACCGAGCTGTCGATTCTAAAAGGGTCTGAGCAATTGCCGTTACTTTGGGCCTAGGGCCATTGACTACACTTCTGGGGCTAGGCCTCACTGATTGATATTTTGGGTCGAGGACCCCGTTGATTACATTTGGGGGCAAGGTCCAGTGCTGAATATTTAGAGATGAGACTGTCACACCCCATGCCCCGTTAGGGTGGACTGGCACCGGTTGCCGATAAGGCCCGGGAGAACCAACTCGTACTATACATTTACTTATGCTTGTCATATGGGATTCGTACCTCTAGCATGCTTTAAAATAGATAAATAGTGATAATAAGTCGAACGGAAATGCATATGACTAGGCCGTTGGGGCCCCGGTGTCTAACATACGAAACATAACTTCACTTTTTCTGTATATGGTCTACAAAGCCTCTAAGTAAAGAAGAACATCTGAAAAGGG
>JAPFFP010042026.1:0-14547 GCA_026153255.1 Solanum medicagineum | reverse complement strand
TCCCTTCCTCCAAATATTTATCTACAACATAGTAGGTGATAAAACTAGCATTAGCAACCAATAGATACATCTTGGCAGCCCGATCTCATAAAAAAAAACAACATACGGGCAGCAAGCGGATAATTATAAATCCGAGCATATTCTTTCAACCTTTCTACCCCTAATCATATTTTCTAATACATATTCTCAGATACATATCATGTGCATCCTGTTTTAGTGCCATAACAGTCTTACAATAGCCCACAAATCACAACACATAGCAATTCTACGCAACATACAAATAGGCGGCATAATGTTACATCCCTTCACTACATTTCGACGTTGACAGTTCCGAACCTATTCCAACTTTAACCAAATAGTCCCCACCATGTATACACATAAAACCAGTCCTATAACAGCTCAATAACAGTGCTCAAAATATGTGGAGTACGTGAGACCATAGTCCTCAATCAATCAACCCACAAGTTTCTATTACGAGCGCAATTACGATATCACACAAGAACTCACTTTTGGGGACTATAAAAATGGTGCAGCAGCCTTTATACATTATTATAGAACAAATACACATTAAGAGTAGTAGCCTCCCTTCATAATCAATCCAACCCAAAAGAGAAAATCTTCCAAATAAACAAGAAAAATGTACAATAACTTTTGGAACACATGCTGTCCAACAATTTCATCATAAACATAACCAACACAGTCTCTTGTTTTTCATACGAAAACCATACTAAACACATAAATAAACTTACTTACCATTACCTTCAAGGTGTAAGGCTTCTCCAAGAACCCTTAAAGTCTCCTTGTGGTTGCTTTGCTAGGTTAAGAAAGTGTAGAGAGAAAGCTTGTGAAAGTTGATTTTTTTCCAAGTTAAGAATGACTTAAAGATGCTATTTGTAAGCCTTTTTAATGAAGCTTTTGGCCGACTTTATTGTGTGGTTTAAGACTCATATTATCAAGGTAGTGATGCAGTAGCTTGGCCCTATCACTTGGGCCTAATTGGGTCTCAAAGTTGATAGGCCTTGGCTGCCCATTTTCTTAATTCCTCTTCACTTAGTTTGGGCCCAATTAGTCAAGTGGGTTGTGATGTACTTGGGCCCTTTTATTATTCATCTTGGGCTGTAAGTATTGTCCATTTATGAAAGTAAAACACGGGCTAAAGTTACACCCTTAACACGGACTTTATTCATTATTGGACTTGGACAAATTCGACGTTGGGCCTCGTCTCCATTTAGCTAGTAAATTTAAGCTAAGCAAGTATTGACTCACCTGCTAGCTTCCTAAGTCCTATAAGCACCTCACTTCTCTCACTTCATTTAAGGTCATGATATCCTCAATTTGTCTTAAAACTTATTTACACTTGACCCTCTTCAGCGTTAGATATACATATCACCCTCTAATTTGAGATTCATGCAGTTATAAAAATGGGCGCTAATTTGCCCAAATCATATCATGTTTCATTTGCATAGTACTAGTATTGTAAGATGTGGGGTGTTACAATAGAGATGTTACCTTTGATGAATCCTCTATGCTTGATCCTTGTAAAGTTTCTGTGGAATTATCAAGAAATGAGAACAACGAGCAAGTGGAGCTACCAGTGAAGCTCGCCACAAAAAAAGATCTAGAGGCTCAAGTTGATGAGGCAAAAGATGCGGATCTTGAAGAACTTGCTGTCAATGAACCATACACAATTGCGAAGGGAAGGTACAAAAGGCAAATATGGAAACCAGAACGTCTTAGAGAGCAAGCAAATTTGATTGCTTATGTGTTCATAACTGCAGAAGAAGATATTAAGGATCTCGAGCCTTCCTCGTATATTGAAGCAACTTCTTGCAAGGATGCTGCACTATAGAGATTAGCCATGATGGAAGATATGGAGTCTCTTCACAAAAAATGAGACGTGGGTCTTAGTTGAAAGGCCAAAGGGGAAGAAGACAGTTGGATGCAAATAGGTCTATAGAAAGAAAGAGGGCATTCCAAGAATGGAAGATGCTAATTTCAAGGAGAGATTGGTTGCAAAGGGTTTTAGTCAAAAGGAGGGAATTGACTATGATAAGCTCTTTTCTCCAGTTGTGAAACATAGCTCAATTCGCGTGCTACTAGCATTGGTTGCACAGTTTGACTTGGAGCTTCAACAGCTTGATGTGAAAACTACTTTCTTACATGGTGATCTAGATGAGACAATCTATATGGATCAGCCTGAAGGTTTCCAACTGAGGGAAAAGAAAACCATGTATGCTAACTGAAGAAGTCTTTGTATGGTTTGAAGCAATCCCCTAGACAGTGGTACAAGAGATTTGATGCGTTCATGACTACAAATGGATTCTTGAGGAGTGCATTTGATAGCTGTGTGTATCACAAGAAGATCTTTGGTAACTCTATGATTTATTTATTGTTGTATGTTGATGATATGCTTATTGCTTCTAATAACATCATAGAGATAAACAATTTGAAGAAACTACTGAGCAAGGAGTTTGACATGAAGGATTTGGGAGCTGCAAAGGAAATTCTTGGAATGGAAATTTCAAGAAAAGACGGTGTTGTACATCTTTCTCAGAAAAGATATATTGAAAAGGTTCTTGAGAGATTCACTATGCATATGAGCAAGCTGTAAGTACACCGTTAGCTTCCCATTTTAAGCTTTCAGATTTACAAATGCCTCAGTCTAAGGATGAGGTGGAGCATATGTCAAAGATCCCTTATGCTAGCACAGTTGGTAGCATCATGTATGCTATGTTTTGCACACATCCAGATATTGCTCAATCTGTAAGTGTGGTAAGTAGGTATATGGCCAATCTAGGAAACAGGCATTGGGAAACTGTCAAGTGGATATTAAGATATCTCAAAGGAGCTTCTAGTGTTGGCCTAACATTTCAAAAAGGTGAAGGTATTTCAATTCTCGATAATGTGAATTCTAATTATGCAGGAGATCTCGATAGAAGGAGGTCCACAACTGGATATATCTTTACTCTTGCTGGCAGTGTTGTTAGTTGGAAATCGACTTTACAGTCGATTGCCACTTTGTCTACAACAGACATAATGTATGGCAGCAATAGAGGCTGTAAAAGAAGCAATTTGGTTGAAAGGTCTGGTGGCAAAACTAAGTTTGGTTCAGTTGGAACCAACTCTAAGATGTGATAATGAAAGTGCTATTCAGTTAATCAAAAATCAAAGATTTCATGAGTGCACTAAACATATTGATGTCAGATTCCATTTCATTCGAGATATAGTTGAAGAGGGAGCTATCAAAATCGAGAAGGTTATCACAGAGGATAACGTTGCAGACATGTTGACCAAGATAGTCCCGCTTGCCAAGTTTGCACACTGCAAGGACTTGGTGGGAGTATGCATCAACTAATGCAACTCTCGGAGAACAACTGCTAGGTGGAGCTAGTATGTTCAACGAAGGTTTGATTCTTCTTGTTTCTTAGAATGGGATTGCCCAGCAACCTTAGAAGTTTTAGCCAAAGTTGTTCATACGCATGCTCGGAATGCAAATCAAGGTGGAGATTGAAAGAGTTGGTTTGGTTATTGTAGGGTCAAATCAAAATGGAAAATCTTGCCAAGGTGGAGATTTGTTAAAGTTGACAAGATTTACCATGAATATGTGAAAATATTCGGTAGGTAAGACTTTTTTTGGTATTAAAAGCCTTGGTAAGTAATTTGTAGTTACACCTACCTTGGAATTTTTTGGCACATATGATGTCATGGATGATGTCAAGAGGAAGAATTCACTCCTATAAATAGGTAGCTCTTGGTTCATTTGTAATATCACCTCTCACTTGATTTCTTATCTCCTTAGGCATTAGATTTATCTCTTGTAGTAAAATACATTAGAAGAGTAGAGAATTGCTAAATTCTCTTAGATGTATTTGGGGTCTCTCCCCTTTCTTTGTTAATATACAAGCAGTTGTTCTCTCGTGGATGTAGGATCATTTCGATATGAACCACGTTAAATATCGTTGTTCTTCTTTCTTTCTTGTTCTTATTTTTCACGTTCCCGCTAACAACACACACAATCATGTTATTGCTATAAGCAATATTGCTTTCCAGAAGCCATTGCATTCAAGTTGAAAGTTCTTAAAACCAGACATTCACATATATCATACACACAAACAGTAAACTCAATATATGGAAATGTCACAATTGCGTTCTGTTGCTGATTATAAAAACATTAACATGAACAGCCTTATTATCTCAAAAAATCTGAAATTCGGAAACGTATACATATTAAGAAATACGAGGAACTCAAAGCAGCTGACAAAGTGGAAGCATATATTGAGAAGCAAAGGCGCAAGAATCCTTCTAAAGATCACAGATTCTTGCCATATCATGGTCCTGGTGAGCAAGAAAAGTAGTTAATTAACAGGTTTGTATGCTGTAGCGAATTTCTTTGTTTGGTTTTCTCCTCACAAATATGTAGAGAGCTTGCTTTTTAGGCATGATGACGGGCCTTTTCTTTTTGTTACTTCAATTCTTGTTATCATTCAGCTGATTCCTATAGACTTTGAGGCTATACTTGCTGTATCTAGAGCCTGAACAGAGATGGCTAAATTATGATATTCACTCACTAGAATACAGTCGAGCAGTCCATCCTTCAAGTGACACATTTTACCTTTAGTTTTACTGATTAATGGAAATTAGTATGTCCATCATTAGTATATAGAGAACTATGACGTATCAGGTTCAAATTTCAAAGGAGACAAAAATATTAAGTGGTTTTTTTTTCCTATATCTCATCAAAATGGAAACTGACTTGACCTTTTGAAGATACAACAACTCAATCTTTTTCTACTCAGTACAAAGCTCAATAATGAAATTGACAATCAAGGGACAACTAGCAAGCAGAGTCTGAAGCATTTTCTCGTCTAAATGAATAATAGGTAAAGAAAGCTCTCTCAAAGAATCACACTTCACTAACCGACTATGCAATGAAAGATGCATCAAATCACAACGCGTCAACACCAGTTTTGTTAAAGATTTCACTTCTAAGATTTTGAAAATAGGCCCGGGATATAACAGAGTACTCAGGCAGCTATTATCTCTATACACTAATTCTTTTATACCATTTTGAAGACCAATGTTGTTCCACTTATCAACCAGTTTGAAAACTTCACCACGACGAGACTCTGATGAAAACATCCAAAATTCAAACTTTTCAACAACAATTTTACTTTCGCGGTGTCTCTCCATGATTTGATCCATAATTTTGATAGCGCTTTTGTGAAAATTAGTTGTGAATACAAAATTGGGATGCGTCATCCAAGCTTCTAGCCATGTTGTGGAGAGAATACTTATTTGAGCTGCTTCTTTTAAACTAAGGTATGAGACTATTTTGTGAATTAGACATTCAGGTAAAATGTCTATGGATTGTGTATCTCTCTTACTCCTCTTTCTGCTGAATGCTGAATTGTTCTTGTGATTGAGCATCCATACCTTAAGAACCCCTTTTTCTACCCAACAAAGAGAGAAGTAATATGTAAATGAATTGAGAAAACAGGTAAGAGGAGACAGTAGAGGAGATTGTAATCCTCCTTTTTCTTATTTAGAAGATGTGTTAGATGATACAAGGAGAAGAGTCTATTTTTACATCTCTCACTGATCAATTGACTCTGCTATAGTTATTAACTCTAATAGATTAGTTAGTTAACTAACTAATAAATGAACTAATTGACTTAAGAAGTATTAATCAGCTCTTTATCTCAACAATATGCGACAACAGTAGAATCTTCCAGAAAAAAGCCTAAAGGTGTAGTTTAAGACATGGTGAACTTGTCAAAGACGAGATGGATGAATAAATTGTTGCTAGTTTTGTAATACGAAAAAGCTCCTCATAACGAGTAATTTCCTAAAGAAGATAAGAAAATAGTTGTTACAATATCAAAACACTACCTAAGCCGGAGACAAATCCATGAAATAAAGAACAGTACAAGAGACAGGCTTAGCTTTATGTTAAAATTACAGTCTACAACACAACATATCTAGTGTATTCGATCTGGGAGAGTAGAGTATACACAGACCTTAGCTTGACCTTGTGGAGATTAAGAGGTTGTTTCTGAAATACCCTGAGCTCAAGTATACATAACAAAGCAGTTTGAATAAGAGAAGAAACTGTAAATAAGACACAACCAACTAAGTCTTAGCAAACACTTCTCACTTTACCAGGTCTTGTTGAAACAACAGTCAAAATCAGTGTTTGTCAAAATTAGGAACTGTGTTACTTTAGCTTTAGCCATTCATTATATCCATTCCATGTTTTCTAACCAATTTATGAAGCAAAAAGACAACAGAACACAAAAGAAACTTGGATAAAGTCCAGATACTTCTCAATCTGATTCAAGGAGTGATCAATGGGAGGAAAAGGTGGAAACTCATGGTCCGAAGACGGAATAAATAGACAAAGATGCAGATACATCACTCATATCCATACGAGATCCTGCAAATTACAAGGAATATTAGCTGGCATGAGTAACTGTATTCCTAGGTTGAATATTTTGATTGGATATAGTACTTCAGGACTCCAGTGGAGCATTTCTATTGGCTGATGTATTCTATTTATTGCCTATAAATAATAGTTTTTACTCACTTATACAGGGTTGTTTTTTTGACAATATTCAATACACTGATATTCATGTGCCCAAGTTTTCTACACTTTTACACTTCTCACTTACTCTTACTTCTCAGTGACAAAAGCATTTTACATCTCCGATTTCGGAACATGTCACACTCACTCAGTGGTTGCATTTAGTAGTGTAGCTAGAATTTTCACCAACGAGTGTCAAAATATAAAGGAGTAAACTACGAAGAAGCCAAGGGTAGTCATTATATGATATGCATACATAAAAAAAACTTCTTTTTACCCAAAAGAGCAATGTAATTTTACGACAAAGGGTGTAATTTACACCCTTGAATGCATATGGCTCCATCAATGGTTGCATTATTAATGAATAACAGGGGCTATGATATCCTTAGTACAAACAGACATAATGCATTATGCTCCCTTAGGATTGTTCAATTTGGTTACTCTTGTACACTTGAATATTTTGGACTTTCAGATTACTCCATAAGTTCATTAATTTTTACTCCTCTTGCATGTACCAGTTATTAAAGATTGATCGCATTAGAACCACGTCTTAACAGACATCAAATGTCTCTGTATTGATACCTCTCTCTAAATTTGATGAAAAATAAATTAACATCCAATAATAAGTCAAATACTACTGGTGGATCCTTAGCTAATGATTTTATCCTTGTAATGTTCCCATTTTCATACACCAGAAGTACTGATAAATGCAGAACACTCATTAACGTATCATGAACGTGGAGGTTTCACAAGTTGCTGCCACTTTGTTTTTCTTTATTTTCTCTAATTTGTTGCAACCCTGAGGTGCTGATTGCATCTTTTCCATTCCATCTTAGGTCACCAGGTTTAAAACCAATATCTGTATTGGTTGGTGAAGCACTCTTCAAATTTTTTGGCCTATGTAGAACCTTCTCACTTGATGTACCAGGCTGTAGTAAAAGAAAGATTAGAATTAGTAAAGAAGCAATTATGATTAGTAAATAGGACAAAAATAAGTGAACCTACACTAAACACTTGGGTTGCAGTAGCAGGATCAGAGTATACACCGAAACCACAAGTAGGTCTTTTGTTTCTTCCAGTAGCAGCAGCAAATAAGGCAGAATTGTATGGCATTTAGGTGGCACTTGACTAGAAGAATCACGTGTCTCATTAACAAATAGAGTTCCTCTTGCATTAGCTTTTTTCCTCCCCAATCCTCTTCCTAACCCAGCATGCCCCCTTTTTTTGAGGTCTTGGTACAGATGTGGTGTCACTACAAACATAATTGTAGTTTTCATACACCTGATGCTGCAGCAAAGCTAAACAATCCATCAAGAAAAGTCAAAACTCAGCCAAGGTAAACTCAAAACAGAAGAAAGTTAGAACTTATTTTTAGCAAGCAATCTGAAGTCATGGCTGCACTTTTTCTTTGACTTTTTGTAATATGACTACTTAGAATCTGTAGAACTGCATGATTACAATTAAATTCCGAGTAAGATAGTGATAACAGAATTGCAATAATGGTGTTACAAGGAATCAACTTGATGGTTTGTGCTACCTGCTTATGTTTGTGCCCTTGTGTTGTCTCATAATGGCTTTAACAATTCAATACCAGCTTGTATATGGAAGTTATGGAGCCTTAAGACCTTAGATCTTCGCTATAATATGTTAACCACTCTTGTGCAACAAACAAGGAAGGTCTAGATGACTGCTGTTGCATAGCTATCAAACAGTGTGAATCAATACAGACACTGTTCATGGCCCTGCAAACCCTGCTAGTTTGGTGCTAGCAGAGACACTTTTCACCATGTTTTTTCTACAAATAAAGGTCATTTTCTATAAAGGTGTTATTAGACCTAACTTGTGCACATCTCAATTAGTCCAACAAGTTTTCGTTGTCTCTCACTTGCACAAGTATCGAGTTACTCTACACACCAATGCTTAGCCTAGTGAAAACCAATGGTATGAAGAGTTTGCTTATGATCCTAATGAAATCATCTGAGGTCACCTAACTGCATTTGATAAAGAGGAGCTTAACTAGTTAAATGACTTCTTGATAATTGACCCAGAAATCAAGCAGAGTGAATGCATAAACTTGATGCACTTGCGTATAACCCAGACAATATGGCTGCGCTAAGACCTGAACATATCTACCGTTCCATAAATTGTCTCCCACCTTAGTGACAAGCTTTCTGAAAGTTGTGCCCAACAAACTATTAACACAAAACAAGTGTACTTGTCAATGTTGACACAAAACAAAAATCCCATAGAGATAATCTGTCTGGCATAAGAAATTTCATGTCCAGCTTCAAGAGAGGTATACCTAAAAAGTAGAAAGCCTACAATATAAGATGGTTTTCTACAAAAGATACTCATCAAACAGTAAACTCCAGCCAACTACTACAGCAACAACTCCAGCAACTAAACTAAACTACAGCAACAACTAAACTAAACTACATCAGCAAATCCAGCAACTAAACTAAACTACAGCGGCAACTAAACTACAGCAACTACTCAAAAGAAACTGATGCAACAACTAAAGAGACTCAACAACCAAAGAGAAGAACTGATGCAACAGCAAACTCCAGCCAACTACTCACTGATGTAGTAGCAAACTTAGAAATTAAACTCCAATAGCAAGCCAAGAAACTAGTAAACAAACTGATGCAGCAGCAACTAAACTCAATTCAAACCAATTCAAGAACTAAACACAACAACTAACTAGTAAACAAAACTCACAAACCAGTAAACTAAACTCAATTCATGAACTAAACACAGCAGCCAAGAAACTAAACAAACTCCAACAGCAAGCCAAGAAACTAAAGAGAAGAAACTGATGCACAAACTAGTAAACTAAACTAAACTAAACACAAAGTAGTAAATAAATTCAAGAACTATTCAGCAAACTTAAATAAAGAGATAACTTACTCCTGTTTGAGTATCTTTTGGTGGAGCTGTGGTGTCACCACAAACTGAACTAGCTTGAGAAATGCTTTCCTTTCCAAACTATATAATGCAAACAAAATTATATACAAATAGTTATATAGTATATACTTTTATCAATTTTCAACAATTTTCAAACTGTTTGAATAACTTACTCTTATTGCACAGATAGATTTGTTATGGCCATTTCCCTTGCATATGAAACAGGTCATCTTTACTCATTTTTTTGAAATTTTACCAAATTTTTTGGGATCATCCTTTTTCTTTCTCCTGTTTTTTAAGGCCTGCCTGGCATTTTCTTGGTTTTGGAGGCTCTATTGATGGATTTGTAGTTTTAGGCCACATCTTCATATTGGGAATAGGTTGGATGAAATGAATATAAGCCTTGAGAAATGTTTCTTTCCTACACCAGTGCTCTACATGTTGATCACGATCTTGATTCAAGTAATAATAAGCACCAATAGCATGAGGGCAAGGAATACCTCCCAACGTCCACAATCTACAATCACAATATTTCTTGTCCAAGTGAACAACAAATGAATATCCCCCCTTACTAATTTCAAAACCATTCTCTCTATTCCATTGAACTTTACACTTACAAGAATACTCCTTGTTATCTTCTAGTATTTTCCTTGCCATAGGTGCAATGTCTGTTATCCATGTTTCAGCAAACTTGATCATGTCTATATGCCTATTAATTATTTTATATCTAATGTCATCTAACATGGAAACAATTGATTTATGCCTAGCAGCTAAGATCCATGAATTGAAAGTCTCACATATGTTGTTTTCTACAACATCACATTTAGAATAAGTCTTTAAAAATGCCCTACGCCAAGTCGCCAAGTAGTGGGATCATAATGTAGCAAGTCCTCTGTTATTTCCTTCTTACCTAGTTTAGACATTACTTCAACCTCCTTTATAAACTTGACTTCAAATCTAGCCTTCGAGCATCTCCAGAATTGTTTCCTTCTTTCTTCTCCTTTCCAAGTCTAATGCTAGTTACTCCATATATGTCTAGCACACACCCTCTTCTCAGCATTTGGTAATAACTCCATCAAGACAGGAACAATTCCCTACAAAAATATGTAATGTGTAAGATTATTAATGTAGTAAAACTGAAAATAAAACTAAAAATAAGAAAATATAAATAGTACCTTTTGCATGTCTGACATTACAAACAAACCTTCACCAGTTCCTAAATTTAGATTTGCAATCAAATACCTTATGAATCAACTCCAACTGTGTTTTGTTTCAGTTTCCACAACTGCCCAAAAAATGGGATACATTTGATTATTCCCATTCTTTCCAACTGCAACTAATAGCTCACTTTTACAAGCACCTATCAGAAAACAACCATCAAACCCAATTATCTTCCTACACCCCTCCAACCATCCTTGCTTAAATGTATGAAAACACACATAAAGTAAAAAAAAGTTTCTTTCCTGGTTCAGTTTCTTTATCAAGTTTCACCCAACAAGAGCTTCCGAGATTGGTTTGCTTGATCATGTTTGCATAGTCATAATCTAGCAAACTTCACATTTCAATCACCTATGTTTTCTTTCATAACCTTTTGTTTATCCCTATAACACATAGTCTTACCAACATAAAGACCAGTCTCTTTTCTTACCAAATCTTGAATTTCCCAGATCCTTACGTATGGTTGAGATACAATTCTATCCTTAAACTTTCTCACTATCAACTTTGAATCACACAACTTGTTCTTGTTTAATGGAATACACTTGTGAAAAAGATGATAGTTCTTTACATGAAATCACCTGAATCTCTATAAATGGAAGCATATAACGACCAGTTACAATTGGAATTTTTGCACTTCACCCTCATTCTCTGTCTTTCATTAGGTCTTAACTTTAACTGCCTCCTGTACTTTACAGCATAAACAGACAATGCCTTCTTAAACTGATTCACACACTCAAAGACCATTCCAAGCTCAAATATTAACACCTCACAATCTTCATCATATCTTACTTTTTTGCTTTTCTTTCTAGAAGGTAAATCTACTCCTCTAATAGCATCCACATCAAGATGTTCCTCAGTATTATCACTCTAACAGTTAGAACTATCAAGATATTCCTCATCTCTACCCAATTTTCCTACATATTTGTTAGTTCTGTCTTTTCCAATATCCTCAAAACCTCTATCTACACCACCAGCCTCTCTAACTAGTATTTCTTTAGGTTCAACAGCCTTTTTTCCTCTGTTTTCTATTTTTTCTTCTCTGAAAGCTCTCAACTCCTCATCAACATAAGAGCCATCTTCTAAAGTTATATCTCCTAGATTTGAATCACTACTCAAATAATCTGATAACTCACCATCTACAACAACATCCACAAAGCTAAAGGAATCAGCCTCATTCTCTTCTACAATGTTATTAGCCTCATATTCTCTACCTAGGTTGATAGCCTCGCCAACACAAACACTATTACAAGTAAGATAACTAGCTGGTCCCTCATTATCAACTACTGCTTCATCCAAAACATGACCAACAAACACTTCAAATGTGTCCTCATGTTTTAAGTCTTTAATGAGGTCTAGTAGATGTTGGTCAAATTCAATTAGGACAAATTCTTTAGTTTGTAAATCTTGATAATAAAAATCAACAACAGTTGCATACCCTAATTCTTTAGTATAATATAATAGTACCACTTTGGAAAAGTGGTCCTTATCTATATACCTAAAAGTTGGCACACAATTACCAACATATGTAGAGACAAGAACTAGGAAGAAAGTTCCACTATGGCAGATTTTCATAATTATGACCTCCTCCATGGTAAATAGTTAGTTAAGCCTATAAAGAAATCAAATAAAAAAAGGTTAAATTGATGGAATATGCTAATGTATTTGCTGGGAAGTCCGTGAGAAAGGGATGGAATATCCTCTAACAAGAACCCCAAATTTTTTAAAAAACCCTAGAATATTAGAGTCTTAATTCACGACGATTACAAAAAATTAAGTTGAAAAACTAAGAATCTTAACTTATATGAAGAAGATTCTTACAATTGATACCACAAATCAACTGTTACTTCTTCGATTTAGACGTACAATGGTCGGGGTTGGGAAATTGTCCTTCTTGAATTCTGACAACGATGAATAAGGACAACGATGAAAGAAAATACTTTGCTCTTTTTGAATTCTGACGTGGAAGGTCAATAACAAGTTGAATCCAAGTCAGTCGTGTGAGGCTTACGCATGGAAACCATTTCTCAAAGTAGGATAAAAATATTTATGGAGTTCAAATCTTGGCCAGTTGAGGTGTCTATTAGGAACTTGTCTTAGTTTAGGTGTCTAGGTGAAAGATGTGTGCAAGTTGAGGTGTCTGTTGATGACTTTAGCCATGCTTTTATGAGATGAATTGCATGATTCAATGTCTAATGTTGAAAGATGATGTGTAAGATTGTGGTGGGTTATGTAAGAATGATTTAAATTGATGATTTTCATTAAATTGATGCATAGTCCTCTAGAGTTCCATGATTTAAAGTTTACAAGCATGAAATCCACCCAATCTTCATATCGAGTTTTCTAATGATGAATGATTTCCAATGATGAGGGTCCAATTACTAAAGTTTATGAAAGTTATGATGTTTGAATCCCTCTTATGTATGTTAAAGATGGTGAAAGGGCAATTCCACCAAAAGATAGATCCCATTGTGATAAGAAGCATTCTCACATGTCAAATCTCAATGTTTAGATGAGCTATCCTCTCTCTATATCTGATGATGATGTTATGCTTTTAAGCTTATGAATGGTTATGATTATGCACGTGTTTTCAAATGTAATTTGTGGGAATGACTTAGCACCAAATGAGGCATTGAGGTGTAATTCGATAACGGAATCCTAGTAGCAACCCTTTGTCTCATTTACTATGTGCCACCATAGGAGCCTTCATAGGCTAGACTAGTGGATCCACCTAAGTCATACTATTTATTGATGCATATGCGAATGTTGATAGAGCTCTACATGGCAAGTAGTCTCCCCGTGCTAACGTAGAGGGTTATGTTGGATTTGAAGTAGTAACTCGCTTGGTCTTATATGTCGATTATGGTCTTCTCCCATATATGTATGATGATAGGATGTTATGTTTATCTCTCATGAATGATTTTATGAAAGAAACCTCATGCATGTCATATTGAGCTTATTTCTATTAGATATGTTTATGCATCTTGTTATGAATCTATTAACTATTGTTGCATTGCACCCCTCATAATTATACATTCAAAGTACTAACACAAACTTTTTGCCTACATGATCTAATAATGTAGAGACCGGCGCTCCTATTCATCCTCCTCCACGTGGCTAGATTGGTTCGTGAAGATCTTTCAGTGGTGAGTCCTCCGTTCCAGGAGCAATATCCGATGTCTATCTTTCTTATGTTAAGACTTTATTTTATTTTCTTAGTACTTTGAGGGTGAACTCGGGACATGTCTTGGCCCCTATCCTACTCATGTTTTAGAGGTGTTGTTGGATACTATGCTATGTACCTATTATGAGATGTTGAGCTTTTATAGAGGCTTTATCCTTTAGACCCTATCCCCTATGTGATGCTAATTGATGCTATTTATGATGATGGAAAGTGATGAAAGTCCCAAGTCCCTAGTTCCCCATAGCTTGAGTCATATACACCCTCCCCCTAGTAGTTGCTTGCTATGTGATCATGCAAATCTCTTTCCCCTATCTATCACCATAGCTTGAGTCATAAGCCCCTATTCCCTTAGAATCATTTGTTGAATGTTTGTTTATTATTTCACAACCAAAAATGTGCACAAGATATGTTAAGAGGCTTGTTTAGGTTGCCTTTGGGTTTCCCATTTGACGTGTCGCACCTAGTCCCTAGGGTCAGGTCGTGACAGTAAAAACTTAAAATTTTCAAAATCTAAAACTTTTTGAAAAATAATTTATTATTTTTTTGTGTGTGGGGAGGGAGGACAGTGAGTGGGGTTAAAAATGAATGTTTTAAGTTTTCTTTTTTTTTTTTTAAAATAAACTTTTTAAATTTTTCTTTTTTTTTTTGGGGGGGGGGGGGGGGG
>JAPFFP010042025.1:0-14548 GCA_026153255.1 Solanum medicagineum | reverse complement strand
ATGTATTTGCTATACTTATTCCATGACAAACAAGAAATATATGCTAGTTATGCTTGCTGAAATTATTGGACAGCATGTGTTCCAGAACTTCTTGTACATTTTTCTTGTTTATTTGGAAGCTTTTCTCTTTTTGGTTGGATTATGAAGGGAGGCTACTGTTCTTAATGATTATTGGTTCTACAATGATGTATAAAGGCTGTTGCACCATTTTTGCAGTCCACGAAAGTGAGTTCTTGTGTGATATCGTAATTATGTTCGTAATAGGAACTTGTTGGCTGATTGATTGAGGACTATGGTCTCATGTCCACTACCTATTTTGAGGTCTTGTTTTGAACTATTTTAGGATTGGTTTTATGTGTATATATGGTGGGGACTGTTTGGTCAAATTTGGAACAGGTTTGAAATTGTCAATGTCAAAATGTAGCGAAAGGATGTAACGTTATGCCGCCCATTTGTATGTCGTGTAGAATTGTTATGTGTGGTGCCTTGTTTTTTTATGAGATTGGACTGCCAAGATGTATCTATTGGTTGCTAATGCTAGATTTATCACCTGCTATGTTGTAGAAAAATATTTGGAGGAAGGGAAGGTTATCTCGAGGTAATAGCGAGGTCGTACATCGAGGTATGTAAGGCTACTTGATTTCGTATTACTTGGCATGAAATCTAGATTCTTCCTTGGCACATAAAGGCACATACGAACTCCGACACAACAATTAATCATGTCTCGACTCTTTCACATGTTCATATGATTCCATACATAGTTAACTTCAGATTTGCATACATACCTGGATACTAAGTTACATGGGTTCTTGTTGATAAATAAAGTTCATGAGTTGTTTCATCACATACGTATTTCATTATTTATGTAACCTACTCTTTTCATTGTCATATTGTCTTGTGTGATTATCTACATTCATATGCTATATATACAGCCCTATAACTAGAATATTGTGACCTCCAAAAGAATCATCTCAAAAGTAATTGAAGAGTAAAGTATATTGCTTGTTGATGGGTTGTAACCCGAGGGGTGGAAGAATTAACTAGGCAGGATCGATCCTATCACAAGGGGTAGCCCATGGGATTAAAGGAAAAGCCTAGCCAGGGCTGATCCTGATATAAATTTACCACTGATCAGCTGGCCATTTGTATTACTTGCTGTGCACAGATTATACAGTAAAGGTAAAGTAATAAAAAGAACATAAAGTACATGATCCCACAGTACAACTAAAGGTGGTCTCTTATCCTACACCAGTGCATAGTTTCATTTGAGTTGTTACTTCATATATAGTGTTTCCTACCTTATATATTTTGTATATTATCTCGTACTGACGTCCTTTACGAGGGGACCTACATTTTCCGACCCTTATCAGATACTTTTCCTTACCTATAGGCTTTGTAGACTATATAAATTAAAGTGTGGTCATGTCTCGTACTTTATATACCATAGCCCCAATGGCCTAGCCATATGCATTTCTTTTTAGCTTGTTATCACTGTTTATTTTCTTAAAGGCATGTCAAATATAGAAATACCTTATAATATGTATAGAAAACACATGGCTACAGGTTGGTTCTCCCGAGCCTTATCGACAATGGGTGCCAGTCCGCCCTAACGGTACTTTAGGCGTGACAATAGGCCTTTCTCAATAGTTGGCTAAGCATCTTCTCAACTCTAGAATTGCTAGTACCCGTATCACAATTATGGGGGTGGGGCACGTAACATCTACTCCTGTAGCCATCCTTGCGGTCCCCTTCTGCACCTCTTTCTTGTCCCCCTCTGCCCTAGTGTGGTAACTTTCTTCGATGCTTCTAGACCTAGCTAGTTATCACATCTGCTTAATTACCATCTCGATATTCGTATTACTTTGAGTGACGATCCGCATGATCTCCTCATTTATCATTGCTTTCTCCGGGCTTATGATGGTCGTACCCGAGCATTTGGTGGAAGGCTTATCAGTAGGTCTCCACACATGCTTCAATTTGGCGGTCATATCCTTCTTCTTAACAATCTCTGCGAATGATTGATCTACAAACATGCCCCCAAGATGGTGTCAGCATATGCTTGGTTATTTGCATCCCGGGATCGCTAGAAGATCTCCACAAGGACACTGTTAGTGATTTCATGGTTCTATGACACTCCTCAGGCACTTAGTAAACTACTTGCATGTAGTACTGATTGAGCCACCAGGAAGTTTCTCAAAGTTGTTGATTTGATCTTCCAACTTGAGCATCTTCGAACTGGGGAAGTACCTCTCCAAAAAGGCCCTCTGCAATTAGCCTAACTGGTGATTGAATTCTGGAGGAGCTCAGATAGGCATAGTGGAAGACACGAAGTCCCACAACATCTATAGATAGACTCTGTGTTCCCATTACACCCTTGCAGACAAATACAACGTTGTGTAGATTGCTATGAGGCTCCTCTGATGGTAGGCCCACGAACAACCCATGGCTCTGTAGTACCTGAAGCAACCCACTCAAAACCATGAACTTTGTGTCAGCCAGTAGTGGTGGCAACATAATAGCTCTAGTCACCTCCAAAGCCATAGGATTCGACCGATATTGATTCCACTGATAAGAGTTGGCATTGAAGTCCTATGGCTATGACTAATATCCTCAAGAGGAGGTGGGTTTTCATTGTTGGCATTCTCATTCTCATTCGATTCAGAGCTGCACTTGCTGCATTGTTAGCATTATCTTGGGCAATTCTTCTCAGTGTTCTCTAGATCTCAGGGTAAAACGGAGTGAAGGGTCTGCCTCGACTTCGCCTTTTAGGCATACACTACAATTATACGTTGAAAGAAAACAAAAACAATAAAAAAATGTGAAATGAGGGAAATTAGGATTAATCCCCAAATTACTTTAATTGCACAAGTCTAGCTGTATTCCCAGGCAATGGTGCCAAAATATTGGATGTTGCCCAAGCTACACCTCCTTTTCGAGGCTAAAGCGATCGTTGTCAAGATATAAAACCTAACCAAGGTTAGGGTCAAACCCAAGGGAATATAGTAGACTTAGAAGAATTCAATAATGCAATTTGGGTTATTAACAACTTATCTCCACGAAAGAGGGGGTTTTGTAATAACACGTCAAAAGTAATCCTAACTAACAAAAGAGTTTAACAAATATGAAGAGAAACTAGGGTATTGTGTTCCCCATGATTCCCTAACTTAGTATCATCGGATAACCTAATCTCTTCTATTGTGTAGCATGCAGGACGATAAGTTAAGTTTACCAAACCCTTTGGGCCAAGTGAGAGGTGAATTTCACTACATGACTTAATCCGTCCCCTTAGTGTGACATTACTAACTCTTACCTATTGTCCTAGTACAACCTCCCCTTCGCCCAATTCGGTTGATTATACGAGAATACATCAATTGAATCCTGTTAATTAATATCTTTTCAAATTCATTACTACCTTGGTCTAGTCAATAACACTAGCTGGGTTCTATTGTTGGCCACCACTAGAAAACATGCAAAATGAAGAGAATTAATTAATACATGTATGCACACTTTTCAAGAATTATAAATGATCTGATTTTACCTTGTTAGTTCTTCATGCTTCCCATAACCCTAGTTGTGGATTTAGCTACTCATGAATTTTTTAGATGCCAAACTCATGAATTTGAATAACATAATATGGCATATACATAATTGAAGTAAACACAAGAAACTTCAAGCTTTAATAAGAATAACAAGATTGTAATTAGAAACAAACAACAACAACATATCCAGTGGAATGCCACAAGTGTATAAGTATATAAGATTCTAACTAAAAGATGAAATTAAAGTGTTTAAGTGTTTCTCCAACCTCTCCAATGGTTTTCGGTACTCTATGTCACTCTAAACCTACTGGCTCTTCCAACTTTCTAAGAAAAATAACCTAAAAGCCTATTTATAATGGTTAAAATACAAGTCTTAAAAAAATAAGATAACTAGGTTAGAACGCCACACGAGATGCACTACGGGCCATATTGTGATTTCCTAGCCATAATTGGGCATTCGTACTTTGTTGCTTCAATTTTGGACTTGGATTCTATGACACCCCTCTATGGCCCATAAAAGGTTGTATTGTTTATAGGGGGTTTCGTATGATGAAACTTCAGAAAGACCTCCTGCTCTGATCCTTAGGGTACGTGACTTGATCTATGACTCGTAAAATGCTTCACGACTTGTCTACATGTTCATAGACAAAACATCAAAAATCTACCCCTCACTGGAATTGTACACGAAACCTCCTGCACGACTTGTAGAATATTCTAAGGCCCGTAAAGGTGATGTCGCCCAAGTTACACCTCCTTTTTAGAGGATGAAGCAGTTGTTGTCAAGAAATAGAATCTAACAATGTTATGTTTGAACCCATATGGAATACATAGACTCAAGAGAATTCACAAATTTGCAATCCGAAGGATTAACCTACTTACTTCCCCAAAGGGAGGGGGTTGGCAATAATCAATGAGAAATATAACTAAACTAACTATTAAGAGAGAGAAGTCAATATGGAGAGAAACTACAGTATTGTGTTTCCCATGATTCCCCAATTCAGTATCATCAGATAACCTAATTCTTTTTTAGTGTATAGCATGCAGGACAGTAAGTTATGTTCACCAAGCCCTTTGGTCAAAGGCAAGAGGTGAGAATTTCACTATGTTACTTGGCCCATCTTCATAGTGTGCATTACTAACCTTTACCTATTAGTTCAAATACAACCTCCCCTTGGCTTAGTTAAGTTGATTAGATGAGAACACATCAATTGAATCTTGTAAATTAATCTCTTTTACTATTCATTACAACCTTAGTACAATCAGTAACACTATGCGAGTTCTAATGTCGCCCACCACTAGAAAACATGCAAACAAAGAGAATTAATTAATACATGCATATAAACTTTCCAAGAATCATGAATTATCCAGTTTTACTTTGTTAGTTCTGCATGGTTACCATAACCCTAGTTATGGATTTACCTACTCATGCTATTGCAATTGCAAGAATTATGAATTAAGAAGACATAATTTAACACCTACACAATAAAATTAAGAACATGCAAAATCCAACTTCAATAAGAATAACAAGCTTAAGGATGAAATTCAAACAAAAGTGTTCTCATAGACTCTCCAATATGATCTTGCAATTTTCTCTCTCTAAATATTGAATTCTCTGAGTACTACGCGAAAACTCCTGACAAATAACCTAAAAGACCTATTTATAGTATTTAAAATTGAAGTCCTAAACAAAATAGGAGAAAGTCAACATGCCATACGAATGGTCTTTATGGGTTATATTGCATTCCATGGTCTGTAATCGAGGTCTCATACTTAGCTTTTTAAAATTTGGACTTGAACTCTACGGCATCCCTCTATGACTCGTAGAGTATTCACAACCCATAAAGGGGGTTTCGTCTGATGAAATTCCTAAAAGTCCAAGTTTCTGATCCTTAGGGCACGAACCATCTTTTACAACTCATAAAACCTTCTATGGCTCGTTTGCATGTTCGTAGATTAAACTTCAGAAAACATCCCATCACTGGAATTGTCCATAAACCCACCCTACGGCCCATCAAGGGTCTCATATAATGGCATAACTCAGCAAACTTTTGCAATCTTCCCCAAGAATCAATGCTAACCTATAATCCTAGAAATATAAACATGAAAACACATAAAACGAACTAACATCAAGTTGAGAACACACAAAATTCCAAGTTTTAAGCATCAAAAGTGATGTATTTTGACAGCACATCAACACCCTCAACTTAAAATTGTTGCTTGTCCTCAAGCGACAGACTCAATGTATATAGATAATATAGTAACACACAGACCTCAACCCAATGGCATACATAACATAAATCTTAGACTCAGACACCAACACCAACTTTTCAAAATAGGATCAGATAGCTTTCTAGCAAACTAATACAAACTAGTGCATGTGACAACATAACTATGATAAGCAAGGTATTGTTAATAATCAACAATCACTGAACAAGTCTAGCATTAATAATTCAATGCAAGTGTCCTCACAGAAAGAAGTCCTATGTTTGACACCCAATGATGTTTTCATGCTTAACCTTTGGACTATGCAAAAGCACTCACTCTCACAACAAATATTTATGCATAACGTCTAATACCATAGGCTTTCCCCTATACTCAAGATTCATACCTTCAAAATGGTACTAGGATTACTTTGGGACTTTCTAGGCTTGTAACGTAGGCTCAGGGGGCTTTGATATGATATTATGAGAAATAGTGACTAAAGACCCTCCTTGACACTTTGCTTTTCTACACTTTTGCCCTACCAACTCTATTATTTCCATCTAGGTTCAATGCTATCCAAGAAAGGGAAGGAGTGGATGAGGTGCCCAATGTTGTTATCGGTATGTTAAAGGTTTTTGATTATGATATGTATGCATTGATAGATCCAGGTGCGGCTCTTTCTTTCATTACTCCTTTTGTTGCCAATAAGTTTCATGTGTGTCCCGAGTTGTTGTGTGAACCTTATGAAGTTTCTACCCCCGCTGGTGAGTTCATTATTGCTAAAAGATTCCATAAAGATTGTCCTGTGTCCGTGTTGCACAAAGTCTTGCCTTGTGATTTTGTTGAACTTGATATGGTAGATTTTGATATTATTCTTGGGATGGATTGTTTATAGAATATAATGTTTCCATTGATTGTACGACTCATAAAGTTAGATTCTAACTAAGGAATAGGCTCACTACAAAAGAATGCTAAATTTAAGCATGAAGCTTAACAATCAATCGAAGAAGCAAACCAAAGTGAAAAGAATCAAAGTTCATACCAAAACCCTAGAAAATGGTGACTTTGCGAAATCCTGGCCGGAAAGTGACGTGGGTGGTTGGGACTTTTATTGTAAAAGAGAAAATATTGGCTGAATTTGGGGGAACGATCATTTTTAGGGCTTTTAATCTATAATAGGGGTTGAATGTTATTTTGAACCCTTATATAAGCACAGTGGGTCGAAGTTTAAAAATCTGCAGATTGGGGCTACGAGACCCTGACTATGAGTCGTAGGCTGACCTAAGACTCATAGGTCCTGGTCTCGTAGCAGACCCAACGCTTATAAAAATTTAGAAGTTATGCCTGGGCACTACAAACCCCTCTTACGACTCGTAGAAGACTCTACGAAGCGTAACGTTGGCTCGTAGTGTATGTGCCAACTTCTGATACTCATTAATTTTCTCTAGGAGGCATGACTATGAGTAGTAGTGAGGACTACGACTTGTAGGCCTTATCGTAGAGGCTGCTCCAAGTGCCATTTTTCATATCTTCAGTTCTTCAATTTTCACCTGCAAACCAACTCTCAAAACACAACAAGTCCAAAAATATTACAACTGCACCAATGTCTTTCAATCATAAAGACAAACTCACACTTTCTACCTAAGAATCGAAACAATCACAAACACTTAAAACAAGCCAACAATTATCAAAACTACTTGGGTTACCTCCCAAGAAGCGCCTTGTTTAATGTTGTGGCTCGACTTTGTCATCTTCCTTTTTAAACTATCATCAAGGGTCCACAACTCACTCTTTCACTCAACTGGTTATTTTGTGGATTGGCGAAGATCGAATTCAACCTCCACATCATTAACCTTAAATTATAGTTGACCTATATCCATATCCACTAGGGCTCTCCCAGTGGCCAAAAATGGTCTCCCCAAGATGATGGGCACTTCAAAATGAACCTCGCAGTCAAGAATCAAAAATCTGCCGAAAAGATGAATTTATCCACTTTAACAAACATATCAAAATGGATTTCCTCCAGCTTTTTAATGGTTCGATCAGCCATAAGCAACCTTATTCTTGTCGGAGTAGGAGAACTGAGGCCAAGCTCTTTGAATACTGCAAGAGGCATTAGATTGATTCTCGCTCCTAAGTCACATAATGCTCTTGCAAACTCCACATCACAAATGGTACAGGGGATGGTGAATGCACGGGGGTCCTCTCACTTTTGAGCAAGGCATTTGGTCATAATCGCACTACATTGTTGGAGTTCTTACCAGAAGTCATGGCTTAAAGTGCATTTCTTGGTGACCAAATCCTTCATATATTTGGCATACCCAGGCATTTCCTTTAAAGCCTCTAAAAGGGGAATGTTGATGGAGAGTTACTTCAACATCGAGAGGAATTCTTTGAATTTACCCTCCTCTTCTTTTTTCTTAAGCCTTTGAGAGAAAAGAATAGGAGGTCTGGAAATTGATTTCAATTTCTTTTGCTCCCTTGTCTCTTTTTGTTGCATCCCAACAACCTTCGGATCTTCTCCCTCAACCAAACTTCACCATCAAGACCCTTCTCATCAACTTCTTCCACAATTACCGGCATAGGGGGAATCTACGGTGCTCTTAACACTCTTAGTCATCACCATTATGCAATACCCTTCATTCTTTGGGTTTTCAACTGTATTTCTTGGTAGGGTACCCTCTTGGCGCTAATTCAATGGTGAAGAAACTTGTCTGAATTGTAGCTCTAGTTTTTAATAGCCACTGAGTGAGACTCTATTTTTTGGTTGATACTTGAAATATCTACTTTCATTCCCATTAAAGTCTCATCTTGATGGTCAGCTTGCTTCAATAATATCACGGCCAAAGTCCCGTTAAGGTGGACTGACACCCGTTGCTGATAAGGCTCCGGAGAAGCAACCTGTATCCAGGAAGTTTATATACAAATTATAAGGATTTCTATATTCAACATGCCTTAAATAACAAGCTAAAAGGAAATGCATATGGCTAGGCCGTTGAGACCACGTTGTCTAAAGTATGAGACATGACCACATTTTAATTTACATAGTCTATGAAGCCTCTAGATAAGAAAAAGTATCTGATAAAGGTCGGGACAAGCCTTGCCTCGACTAACTATACAATACAAAAATATAAGCTCTAGACACACAAAGCTCCGAAGCAAGCTGGCACTCGGTAACAACAGTTGGATACCATGTCCTCCTACTTGGGAGATCTACTAGCAGCTGTACCTGTAGCATGAAATGCAGGTCCCCCATAAGGGACGTCAATACGAGATAATGTACTAAATATGTAAGGCAGGAAATTCTGTATATGAAGTAACAACTCAAATGAAACTATGCACTAGTGTAGCATAAGAGACCACCTGTAGTTATACTGTGGGACCCTGTACTTTCTGTTCTTTTTATAACTTTCCCTTTACTATATAATCTATGCACAACATGTAATACAAATGACCAGCTGATCAGTGGTAAATCTATATTGGGATTGACCCTTGCTAGGCTTTTCCTTTCACTCCTTGGGCTACTCCCCGTGATAGGATCGACCCTGGCTAGGTGATTCTTCCACCTCTCGGGTTACCACCCATCAATAAGCAATATACTTTATCTTTTAATTACTTTTGTGATGATTCTTTTAGTGGTAATAATATAAGAGTTGTAGGACTCTAGATGTAGCATGTGACATGTGAATAATCATATAAGACAATACGACAATGAAAAGAGTACATTACACAAATAATGAAATGAGTATGAGATGAAACAACTCGTGAACTTGATTTAGCAATAAGAACCCATGTATCTTGGTATCAAAGTACGTATGCAGATATGAAGGTGACTATGTATGGGAGAATATGAACATGTGAAAGAGTGGATACACGGTTAATAGTTGTGTCGGAGTTGGTAAGTGCCTTTATGTGCCAAAGAAGAAGCTAGATTTCATGTCAAGTAATACAAAATCGAGTAGCCTTACGTACCTCGCTGTACGACCTCGTTATTACCTCGAGATAACCTTCCCTTCCTCCAAATATTCATCTACAATATAGTAGGTGATAAAACTAGCATTAGCAGCTAATAGACACATCTTGGTAGCACAACCATATAAAAAAACAACACACGGGCGGCAAGCATATAATTATAAACATGAGCGTTATATTTCAACCTTTCCGCCTCTAATCGTATTTTCCAATACATATTCTCATATACATATCATTTGAAGCCTATTTTAGTGCCATAACAGTCTTACAACAGCCCATAAGCACAACACATAACAATTCTACACAACACAAAAGTAGGTGGCATAACATTATGTTGTCTCGCTACATTTCGATGTCAACAATCCCAAATCTGTTCCAACATTAACCAAACAGTCCCCACAATATATACACATACAAATAGTCCTAAAATAGTGCAAACATAGTTCTAAAGTATACGGAGAATGTGAATCATCAATATCCGGTTATCAGCCCATAAGTTCCTATTAAGAGCAAACTTACAATATCGCACAATAACTCATTTTTGTGGACTATAACAATGGTGCAGCATCCTTTTCATATCAATACAAAACTAAAACTTGGTAAAAACATATACTTTATTTCATAGTCCATCCAACAAAGAAGAGAAAAGTCTCTTCATCAACAAGAGAAGTGCACAACAATCCTTAGGATACATGTTGTCTGAAAATTTCAACATAAACATAACCAGTCTAGTCTCTTGTTTTACATAAGAAAACCATACTAAACACATAAATATTCTTACTTACCATTAATCTCAAGGTGTAGGACTTCTCCAAGAATCCTAAAAATCTCTTGTGGCTGCTTGTGAAGTCAAGAAACAGTTGAGAGAGATTTGGAAAAACAATCTGACTTTTTTGTTCAATTTAAATAACTTGAGTGAGATGCTTATAAGCCCATTTTAAAGGAGCACTTAGCTAAATTAATTTTCCATTATAAGAATTGTTTTATCAAGTGATTAATATACCATTTTGCCCCTTTCACTTGGGCCTTTGCTGCCCATTTTTCCCCTTTCTCTTAGTTTAGCTCTAAATTGTCAAAGAAATTGTGATGTCTTTGTGATATTTTTATATCCTTCTTGGGATGAAAATATAGTCCATTTTTGATGCTAAAATATGGGTTGAAGTGACACCCTTAACACGGACTTTATTCATAATCGTACTTGGGCAGTTTCGATGTCGGGCCTCATCTCCATCTAGCTAGCAAATTTAAGCTAAGCAGGTAGGTGACTCACCTGCTAGCTTCCTAAGTCCTACAAGCACCTAAATTCTCTCACTTTGTTTAGGGCCTTGATTTCCTCAATTTGATATAAAACTTGTATACACTCGGCCCACTTAAGCGCTAGACGTACATATTGCCATCTACTATGAGATTCAAGCATTTTTTAAAATGGGTGCTAATTTGACCAAACAATTCATGTTTCATTTTTATAGAACTAGTACATGTAAGATGTGGGGTGTTACATACAATTATCGAACATTTCGTCAATCCTGGAGTTTCCTGACCCGGCATCAAGGTTGTGTGGTGGCACATAAGGATCATTCCTGTTGCCCTCTCTTCTCCCCCATTCTGCATCTGGCATTCTCTCTCGCTCTCTGTCTCATAGTATCCTCCCCGGCTATCTCTATACATCCCATCGTGGGCGAAGTTCTGACCTTGATTCCCAGAACCTTGCCATCAATAATCCGAATTGGACCCTTGGGGGTTATTCTGTAAAACCCGCCGCTTTGTTGCTTATAAAACATGCATCCTCATCAAAGAATGGATCATCATAGGTAGGAACCTTTGGATGTTAGTAGGTGACTGCCTTGACACTTGCTTTATTTTTCCTTATAACTAAGTCCATACTTGTGCGAAGCTGAGCAAGTTGCTCTATGATCTGTTCGTGTACCTTTGCTTGCTCATTATTAGTTTTAACCACAAAAGACAATTTCATTACATCTCACACTCATTGTCCCCATGCTCAATTTGTTTTGAGTACTTGCTTAATTCTTGCGGTTATTAATGAAAAAGGTTTGGTCTAGGAAATTGTCTCCGATAATCGTATCGGCGCAAACTTGATTATTCTTATCAAGTGCCTGATAAAAATTTTCAACCAAGGCATCTTGAACAATCTTGTGATCAGGGACCATCCTCAAGCATTTAGTAAACCTCTCCCATGTTGTGCTAATAGAATCACCCGACAATTGCTCAAAGTTGTTGATTTGATCCTTGAGCTTTAACTTCTTAGATCTAGGGAAATATCTTTCAAGGAATACTCTTTGAAGTTTAGCCCACCTTGTGATAGTACCAGGAGTAAGCTCGGACAACCATATAGCTGCATTGCTAGTCAATGATAGTGGAAACACTATCAAACCCACAACATCAAGAGAAAGGTTTTATGTCCCCATGACACTCTTTCAAACAAACACCACATTTTGAGGATGACAGTGGGGATCCTCTAAAGGTAGCCCTATGAATAGTCCGCAATTTTGGAGCATTTAGAGCAATCCACTTGATATGGAGAACTTAGTATCTACAAGTAAAGGGGGCAATACTATAACACCGGTAACGTCCATAGCCATAGGGTTTAATCTATATTGATTCCATCTATAAACTTTTTACTAAAGTCCCTGACTGTGGCATGTTACCCCACTGTTGTGGATTCGCCTCTCTTCGCATATTCTCATTTGCATGCATATCCTTCTCAACCTCAATATCTTCATTCACTTGACACATTCTTCTTGGTAGTCAATGGATCTCCAAATTGAGTGGAGCTAAGGGATTGCCTTGGCTCCTTATGTTGGGCATACAACCTAGTATACCCTGCAAATAAAATCAAACAACAAAAACAAGAACAAAAGTAATGTACAAGACACTAGAAATCAACACTAAAACTAACTAATAGTGAAATCAGATCAAAACATAGTTGTATTCCTCAACAACGACACCATAATTTCTGATGATGTTCATGCTCCAATATGAAAGCGATTGTTGTCAGCAATTAACCTAACCGAGGGTAGGATCGAATCAATAGGGAATACAGGGGTTGATTACAAGATTTCACCACTAATCATTTCTAGTAGTTATGACTATAATCTCTAAATGGGGGCTTTTTTCTTGTATTTCAAAAATAAAATAAAACTACCACTAACTATTACACGAGGAAATACTCAACTTTGAGGATAACTTGGGAATTGTGTTCCCCAGGGTTCGTCAACTTGATTACCCTAGATAATATAATACAATTGGTAATTTGCATGTAGGACGGTAATTCAGGTTCTTCTAGCCCTATTCTGAAGGTGAAGGTCGAATTTAACTATGGCGCTTGGTTGGCAACGATGGCGTGCCAAGTAACCATTACCGATTGTCCTAGTCAACCTCCCCCTTGGTCAAGATCGATTGATTAGATGAGAACACATCAATTGAATTCTGTCATCTACTTCTTTTTTCCCTATTTCGTCACTACCTTGGATGGGATCGTTATAGTAAGTGGGGTTTGCTTTTGGCCCCCACCAAACAACAATAATAATGAAGGGAACAAATAATACATGCAAAACTCCAATCATAGAAATGCAAGAAACCTAGATCATCTCTATGTCAACTACCCATGGTTCCCACAACCCCAAGTTGTGGGTGCTTAGCTACTTATGGCTAAGGCAAAACACATAAGAATGCAAATAATAGACATGGTTGAGAGCTTTACCAATAACAATGAAGAAAATAGGCACCATAAGTTGCAAACCCTCAATCTTGATTGATCAACAATGAGTATAAGGGTAGATTTGCAATCCCCGAAATGGGTTTTCCAAGAGAGAAAATAAGCTACTCTAAAAAACTAGGAAAAGACACAAGATGTAATTCTCAATAGTCCATTGGTCGAACTCTCTCTAAAAACCTAACTAAACTATATATATTATTTACAAAACAACCTTAGAATTTAATCAGAAAAGACAACTGGCAGCTGATAAGTTACGCTGATACGACTCGTAGGATGACCTACGAGATGTAGTCCCGGTCTCGTATTAGGTTCTTGACATCTTGGACTAAACTAGTACGACCCATAGGTATGAGTCATTGCTTGAAATATGACTCATTTATTGGTCTCGTAGTCTTGGTCTTCAGTTTTTGGTCCAACATCTTAGCTCTCTTATTCTTGCTACAATTCCACCTATCCGAGTCGTAGTGTGACTTATGACTCGTATACTGTCCTCGTGGGGGTGACCTCCACTTAGTAAATTTTTGAATTTTTGTCTCTGATTCTTGTTATAAAACCACCCTACGACTTGTAGCTTGAGCTACGGCTCATAGGTGGGCTCGTAAGGCCTATGCTTTAGCAAAATCTTCAGCTTCTCTTCAAAATCATGCCTACCTAACTTTTCTGCAAGATTAACACAAAAACACATCAAAACACTAAAAAGTCACTTTAAGAACTCATAAAATCCCTTGTTTCATGCCCCAAATGTGCTATATTTTAACAGCATATCACTCATCTCAAGAAAATCCAAGTTTGAGGTATGTGGGTTTCATCCATTGGGTACTTTCACCCATGGAGCCCAATATTCTTTTTATGAAAATTACATGTTTTCAATTTGTATCATCTACGAGTATCTTTTATTATGGATTATGAGTATAAATTATGTTGGGATTTTATCAAATATTGATTGATTATACATGATTATTTATTTCAAGGTTGTACCATGATTTGATTATATCTATTTAGACTATGCATGTTTTGAGCTATGAAATTGTGATCTATTATGAGTTTTGATGATGGATTTCAAGGTACCCTACATAATGGTTTTACGACATATTTATGA